>BCLH01000002.1:1034294-1054917 GCA_001602315.1 Zoysia pacifica | reverse complement strand
CCGGGGCGCGCGGTGGTGCGGCTGGCTGGGGCGCGCGGCGGCCGCCGCAGACGAGTGTCGACTCGGGATGGGATGTCAGGCCCACCTGTCGGCAACGAGCTGAACGATAGAGCGCCAGCAAACGCTGGATCTGAATCTGACGGTGGAGATTCTAAGTTGGCAGAAATGCAAGATTCATCGGATGCAACTTTTATCGGTGTAGAGATGTGTAATTATAAATTAGTATTTATATATTTTAGAGCATCTCTAACAACTTCTCATTATCCTCTTCTAAATTAAATTATTGGAAAATTATGCAAAAAATTTTCTCCAGCAACTCCCTTGAACACGGCAGAAAACTTCCACCCCCCACCTTTCCCCGGCCAAAGCTTCGATCCACGCGACGATCCCTGCCAAAGCGGGTCTGGCGCTGGGCTTCAGGCGTCTGGCCGATACAGCGTCAGTTCACGCGACGACGATCACGAAGACTCAGCCCACCAACGATCGTGAATACACGATGCAGCTTCGACCATGATAGCCATCGTGAACGACACAATGTAGCTTCGAGCTTAAAAGTATTAGAGAATAATCAGGCATCATATCGTAGAAATTTGTATAGTTTAATTGTAGTTTGATTTACTCACTTGATTGAGGAATCTGTTTACAGTAATGCTAACCTGCTAAAAAGCCACCCCCGCTCATTGATTGCTCCATGTCCTGTCTCTCTACAAAAAGCTTCGAGCGCAGCGGCTGCAATCTCGGCGACGGCGATGACAACGTCGTGGTAATTGCATCACAATATATTTTAGGTCTACAGCTGGGCCGTTTGATCATCTAGGCCAAATTCAAATACTATTAGGATAGATTTGAGTTGTTTGTTCATTTAGGCCAAATTTAAATACTTTTGGGTTAGATTTAAGGAAGTTGTTGGAGGAGCGAAAAAAATAGATCCCAAAATTTGTAGGATAACCCCGAAAAGTATCTTTGAGGGATTTTGTTTAGCTGTTGGAGATGTCCTTAATACCGTTTAGAGGAGCGAGTCTAAACATTTGTACCACTACCAGCAGTGGCAGAACTTTTCTGTAAGACTAAGGCCACTATCCGAGCCAACAATATGAAGTAGATTCAAAAATAAATCAAAATCATTGTGAATAGTTCATTTGCATGAAATTTGCTGAATAAAATGATTAACAAACCACTCATAATTATTAGTTATTATATCAAACAATTTTAAAGTAATTAGAGAGTTTGCAAACTGAGACATGCAATAGTTTTAGAATTTATAAAATTCGACGGCTTAGATTGATTTCTAATCTTACCTTGCAAAAGGTAAAAGAATACAATTTTATCAATCTTAGCAGTACTCATATATAAAAAAGAAGTAAAAAAATAATATTTAAAGTGATTTGTTACCATCTATTCACAAAATTAATAAGGATTAGCAGAAAAATAAAGCATAGCGAAATTTGATTACCACACTTCGCATCCTAATCAGGTTTTCAATTGAATCAGCTGGCAGCAGTACAAAAGCATGAAAGAGACATGATATAGAAGGTTCTGTTAATTAACTTGCTAGGCTAAAAATTTAGAAACAGTATTAACATATTTGCTGCTACGACTAGGGGCCCTTAACTTAGTTCCGCCACTGACTACCAGGTATCAAAGTGTCGCTCTGTAGGTCACGAAGACTCATAAGTGTTGTTTGCAGCATTGTTTTCGTCGTGGGAACAATTTTAGTTAAAAAAATGATCTAGGTTTGTTGTCCTAACATCAATAATGTACTAATGAATGGAGTATTTTTTTTTAAAAAAAGATTGATATATCTGAATAAAAAAGTGATGATACTTTTGCAGCGGAAATGAATCATCACATTTTCTCCCTAATGAATAAAAGAATAAATCGAGTGTGGCACTCGTTGTGCTCCCGAATTATGCAAAAGTAAGGAGGATGAGCAAATAAAGCGGCGTAGAATCATGAGGACTGTCTCTAAAACTATAATATTGCTATGGTGCTAACCCTCTTTCCCGTAGAAGCTTCTGATTTCTGAAGCTGTAGGTAGACATGCGCGAGCAAGTGAGATATGGATCGCTATCTGAGCACCGTACGTGTCACCGACAACAATTTTCAGGTGTTTCCATAGCGTCTCATCGTCTCATTTTCCATTCAACAAACTACTACTCCACTAGATGAACACCCAAACGCCTAGTTCATGACGTACGCTAGTCCCGACGTGCGCGCATGATACTCCACTTTCTAACGGAAAGGAATGATCAGACTTTTCTTTTTTGTCCGTGGTGAATAAAAGAATCGAAGCGTGCCACTCGTTCTTCTTCAGAATTACGCAAAGTCGATCGAGAGCAGAGATGGGTAAAGCGGTGGATCAGAATTATCGCCATGCTGCACACTGATTGACGTCCAGCTTTGAGATGTACAACTCCGAGTACTACTACTACTGCTACCAGTACTAGTACTAGTTTATATCAAGTCGATCGTCGCAGGGACAAGACGCTTACAGTACTCATTGTGTCGACGCCTCTGATCTGACGAAATTAACTGATCGGCAACACGTACGGATCGGTGGCCGACGAGTGGAGGACCTACGAAGAAGCTAGCTGCGCCTGAGGATAGGCGAGCACCCCGTGAAAGTAATCCTCCCGATCCGAATCCTATGGCACGAGCTCTGGCTACGGCAGTAGTACTAGGAATACAAGCCGTCTCTTTCCGGGCGAAGCTTCTGAAACTGGAGCCAAGACATGTGCGAGCGAGTGGGATTTGGATCGCTAGCTACCCGGCGTCGCTGCTCGCGTGATCGACGGTGCTGGCTGGTAGTGTGTTCTCCGCTACGTACACAGACCACCGCGTTGCGCGAGCCCTACCCCCCTACATGTGGACACGCCTGCGGTGTGGTGGTGGTGCCCCAACAACCCCACGCGCGCTGCGCTTTCCGCATTCGGCAGTTTGTTGATTTCCCAGCGCCAAAAAGTTTGATCTCCCAAAGCCTAGCTCGTTTCCAGCGGCAGACAGCCACGTGAACACCACCACGCACAGCGCAGTGCTGCTATCGGACCCGGATGGGTAAGGTGAGTGGGCATGAGTTGGAACTGAACCTAACCCGCCCCACTATACACGTAGGTTAACGAACGGTTCGGTCGGGTGGCGAGGCGTACGACCTGCCCGAGGCGTTTGACCGCGTGCCCGCACCCCAAGCCTGGGTCACCATCGTACTGGACGGTCCGGACCGACGACGCCCGTCCCGTGGACCCACGACTCGCTCCCACCGCCCCGTCCCGGGGACCCGCGACTCGCTCCCACCAACGCGCACGACACCTCAATCAAAACCTCGCACGCCAAACCACGAGACTTTTAGATTTTTGCTGTTACAAAATGCTTCCAAAATTTGCATTTAAATCTACAAATTATAGACATTTATTACTTATACAGATGATAAAAACATGAACCCTTTTCAAAAAAATAATCACCACGAAAAAACGGGAGTATACCTTTTTTTTTAAAAAAAGGAAACGTTACTTTTTTCAAAAACAAAAACTAAGAGGAAACGGTACTTTTTTTTAAAAAAAATACTCCGGCATGAGGAAACGGCACTACGAAGGGCCAAGTGAGAAATTCTGTTTCCCGACTCTTCCTCTGCCCCGGATCCTTAAAAAACGGCCGGGCACATGTTCACACGCACGCACACACACACAAGAGCGAGCAGAGGAGGAGCGTGCTCTGCTCGCTGAGTCCACCACGGCACCACACTGACACGCCACGAACAGCTCACCGTTCGCAGGCTCGCAGCTTCTGCCGCCTCCCCGCCCCCTCCGCTAACCTCACGGCCGGCGGGCCGCACCCAGGCTCCGCACGCGGCGGTCCTGGGCGTGGTCCTCTCTCCGCTGCCTTTCCTCGCGCCCGCGTCCGCGTCGGCGTGGGGCGGCGGTTGAATGCGCCCGTGATCACCCGGCGAATCCTCCTACGGAGGAAGGCTGTCCCCTGAGGGAGAGGGGCAGCGATGGGGGGCGCCAAGGGGCAGGAGAAGCCGCCCGGCGCGGCCGAGGATTGGTGCTACCCCTTCGGAAACACTACTAACAAGGTCCGATTTCTTTCCATTTCGTACCCCCCCCCTCTCTCCCGTCTCTGATTTCGGGGGGATTTTTCCTTCGCCGCGGCGTCCAAGTTTAGAGTATCGGTGAAGCGAAGCTCCGATTCTACATCGATTTGCGTTGGGAGCGACGACTCGGGTGGCATTTCGTCTGCGTTTCATGATTCATCCTCGCGACCTCCATCAGGGAGAAAAATGGTGCTCACGCTGCTACAAACATTTTGGGCCTCTTGCAAGCCTGATCTGAAATTTATTTTTTAAAAATACACTCGGGTACTTCATCACCTTGTAATTCAAAAAATTCCATAGACCATAGTACTTTCATCAGCTGCCGTAACAGCCGGGGATTTGATTTTTCTCATTTTTTTTTAAAACGCCCCCTCTCAGAGTCGAAGCTTCTTGTGTGTTCGGTACTTCCGTGAACAATAATTGGATGCACTCGTATGGTCGTCCTGCCGTTTTTATTGCCGGAGAAGTTAGGAACCTTGTTCTTCCCCGTTCCATTTCTGGGGTCAGTACCAGTTCTCAGTTCGGAAGCCACTTCTTTTAGTCAGCTCGTGGTTCTCAGCTCTATATCTGTTGGAGCCGTAGATTCTTCTACCACCTGCTTAGCTGGACCGTATGTACTTCAGTGCTGCTGCATTCGTCTACCTTTGGTGGTACTTACCAGCATTTTCTGTTGAGAATGAGACGGGTTGTGAGTAGATTTTAAGGAAGTTGTGGAAGGAATATCTGAGAGATGTACTGCAGAGAAAAGGGTTCGTTTGATCTCTTGTCTTTAAGCATTCCATTATTGCCAACAGGATGCTGGTTATATGAGCAAGCTGGGGAACAAAAGTGGGTTCAAGGGGAAGAAAGGCCAGACAGATCTTGAAGTTTTTTTTTTTTACTTCCACTAGTATATCAGGTCACTGTTTATGCTTCTCAGCTTGTTCAGTGGTTCCTGCGTCAGAATTCTAATGTGTGTCATAATTGTTTTTTGGCCATTGGAGCATAAATTGGTAACAGATTAGCTCAAAATGTGAAGTGCAATAGGCAGAGCATGTACTGAAAATCTACTGATACCTTGGAATGGTTGCAATTTGTTTGCAGAGTGCCTTTGACTTGAAGGCTCCAAAAAAGTCACCTCTTGCATTGAGGATGGTTGTTCTTGCTGTGACGATGCTATGTGGGTTATTTATTTGCTCAATGTGTATGAAGCAACTAGGGAGTGATAGCTGGACAAGAATAGTGAAGATTGAAGTTGTAGCAGAACAACCATGTAACAAGTCTGCAGTTCTTCCTTCTGAAGTTCAGTTTGTGCATTATCCGCAACCATTAACTTACAGAAGGTGAGTGTTGTGCTGCAGTAAGTTTAAGCCCATCTTTAGCTGATCTCTGATAGTAATTTTATTTTGTAGGGATGAATGCATGTGTAACCCTGTCCGGTTCTTTGCAATTATCTCCTCACAGCGATCTGGAAGTGGCTGGTTTGAAACCCTCCTTAACAGCCACATTAATGTTAGCTCCAATGGTGAAATTTTCTCTAATAAAGAAAGGAGAAGTAACATTTCATCGATAATAAAGACCTTGGATAAGGTGTACAATTTAGATTGGAATAGCAGTGCCTCCAAGAACGAGTGCACTGCTGCCATTGGCTTTAAGTGGATGCTTAATCAGGTTAGCGCAAAAGTTTACAGTCCCACTTTTTTTTTTTTTTTATTGAATGTATACCCTCCTCAAGATATCTCAAGGTCTCAGCTAGATGCTAGACACCAATTCTTCTCCTGTATGGCTGTAGCCTTTATAGATTAAGGTCACAATTCGCTGTGTGATAACATTTGCTGGCTAATTTTGGCCTGCTTGAAATTATGGGGTTACTTGCTTTAGTCTTGGCATTTCTGGTTCCTTGTATCTTGTCCACAATTGATACTTGTTGACTCTTACCATGAAATATACGGATGTAACTAGTTAGATGTAAACTGTTTCATTTATAGCTAGGAACTGAAGACTACGAATTGAAATGACATGCTTGAATGATTTAATGTAAGTTTCTATTCTTTTAGTTAAAACCTCATGTTTTGTCAAAGGCTTATCATATGCAGTCCCCTATTTTTGTATTGGATTTTGACTGCCACTGCATATATGTTTTCCTTTTTTCATTCAAGATGCTTGCAATCAAGGTATATGTTTGGAATAAGGTCATGGTTGCTTGGCCTAGAATGAATCCTTTTAGCCTAAGTATGTCTCTGATGTGGCACCATTTTCCTTGATCGTCTATTTTCTTTTGTATTTATGTGTTAGTTTTATATGTCTGAATGTTACTGGTATTCTCTCTTTAAATCCTCCATCTCTAGCCAAACTATCAGATGACTTTACATGCTTTTGTTTCATAGCTTTAACGGTAGCTCACATTTAAACAGTTTCATTTCATTGCATTGTTAGTGCATCTACTCCTTCAGGATGTACACACACTAATCTGAGGGTACTTTTTTTTTTGGCTAGACATACTGATAACAAATCATGAATATTGGCAAAGCATGGAGAACACTAACAAATAACAATTTTCACATTATGTCTCCAGGGTCTTGTTGCAAATCATGCACAAATTGCTGAATACTTCAATCGAAGAGGAGTGTCTGCAATATTCCTCTTCAGAAGAAATCTACTTCGTCAGTTAGTGTCACAGCTAGCGAATAATCATGATAGATACCTTAAACAGTTAAACGGAACCCATAAGGCTCATGTTCATACAAGAGATGAGGTATTTTTCTTCATATTTTCTGAGTCTAGTGAGTTTCTGTAATCACCGAGTCTGGGCTGTATCATTTATTTATTTTTATTAATCAACACTATCTTTTGCAGGCCAATATACTTGCAAAATACAAGCCCAGGCTTAACACTACATCCCTAATCTGGAAACTGAAAGAAGCAGATGACTATACTCGTGATGCTATTCAAAACCTGAAGAGCATCCGACACATTACTATCTATTATGAGGATATCATTAGCAACAGAACTGTGAGTTCTTTATCATTAGTTTGTTTTCTGTCTTTTCTTTATCGCCTTTCTTGCTGTTCGTTATAAGTATTGTATTGACTTGCAGAAGCTTCTTGATGTCCTGGATTTCCTCAAAGTGCCAAGAAGAAAACTAGTGAGCCGGCATGTGAAGATACATACCAAGCCACTATCCGAGCAGATAGAAAACTGGGATGAAGTCTACAACGCTCTTAATGGTACCCAGTACGAGAGCTTCTTGAACGCGGACTACAGGATATGACATAATGTGGGGTCAAATTTCTTTGTAGATAGGGCCCCGTGTTCTGTGTGATTCTTTCGTTCTTGTTTCTAAATAGCTGGCACTGACGCGCCTAGCGAAAATTTTGAAGCATGGGAGGAGCATTGACGTGGTTGTAGTAGTGTGTTTTTGATAGTTTCATTGATAGTCACACCTGTTTTTTTGATGGTATTCTAACGGATCCACTGGCTTCAAATGTTTTTGATCCATTTGCTTGTAACTGACAATGCATCAAACGGTGCTTCTGATTGCGGTATGGCATGCAGCTGCGTGCCGTGTGTTACTCCTACATCTTTATTTGGAAAGCTGCATATTTGATTCATTGAATTGATACGTTTTCACCTGGAGTACTGAAGCCCATAGTGCTTTGATGTACTCTCTCCAGTTTTAGAATATTGACACTATTGATTTTTAATATTAATTTTAATCATTTGTTTTATTTAAAAATTTGTTTTGATAAAGTCAATAGTGTTAATATTTTAAAATCAGGAGTACTTGTCTATAATTCTGTTTGCGATAAGTACCGGGGTACTTGTCTGTAATTCCACAGGTGTTACCTCAGCACAGCAGCTGACTCTGAAGACCGGTGGAATGAAACTAGCAGCAGGGAATTGTTCAATGGTAACAGGGACCTTTTTGGAACGGGGGGGGGGGGGGGGGACATTTCTGCAGCTTCGTGGCTTGTCTACGGAAGTCTCAGATTCAGACGTCGAACGGAGGTTAGTCATTGCTGATTTCGATGGTCATATTCAGACCCTCCATGACTTGTCTCGTCCTTCCAGGACTTGCTTTCTTTTTCCCAAGTTCATTTTCGGAGCAGAGAATACAAAAAGATGAACAGCATGCGAATTTTCATTTTGGGCCTCTGGAGCCGTCCCCATTATGGTAGAGTGCATACGGCCCGTTGGCTGGATGCAGTGTTGAGCCCATTAGAATTTCTAGTGACCAGCCTGCTTGCAGCGGCTGCTCCTTCAATCTATGGGCAAGGGCCTTTCAATCCAGGGGCCGTATATAGCGCATGTTTGGCGCGGCTCCAAGCTCTGCGCTAGAGCTAGAGTTTGTACGATAAATAAAAAGTTTTAGTTTTAGTTTTTAACCTAATCATAAATAAAATGATTTAACAAATGATTCTCAGTTTGTTACAGCTCCAGCTCCATAAATTGAGAAGCTAGATATATGATGAGCAACTTCAAGAACTCCCCAAAATTTCTAAATCAGCTGGTGTTCACACAAACACTCTTAGGGACGGTAGGAAAAAAAAGCATACCCTTAGATCTCTCTACAACAGATGAAAAATTCCTGTTTTTTGTGTTTTTTTTCTGTGAAATTAAATTGATTACTATGAAGTTCATGTATGATTCTTGTGAAATTTCTATGTTCCAAATGAATCATTGGTATTTGGATTGGACAATGGACGAGTGCGCCGTATACGGCCTCATGAGTTGATCCAGGAACGTACTGCTTACAATTTTCCTATGTATGTACGGTGTGGAGAATAATGCACTTGTTGCATATTCGCGATGGTGGTGGCGCTCGTACATGGAGCACTTGCGCTGCTCAGTACTAGGATTTTGTTGTGCAACGAACCGGCATGCATTCGAAGGAATTGAGCGCTCACTTTGTTCTGAAATTGTTGCTGATTGGTTCAAATTTGAACTAGCCGTCAACAACGGATAGAAAATCTCTGTAGTGATGGGTTATGTGGATGGATCTGAACTGGAGTTTACGTGAAAGGAAATAGCAGTGTGCCGTTGGGAATTTTCCATGAACGTTCTTTATGCGTGTTTTGTGTGTGATATGGATCGGCAGTGCATGAGTTGAGCTCACCTCCAGTTTTACAAGTAACAAAACGATTTGTACTCACCTCCAGTTTTGGAATCCAACCTTTTGGAGAACTATCACCCTATATACCCACTGCTACATGCAAGGATTTGGTGATGAATATAGAGGAGAAATGCAAGGACGACCCACAAAAGCAAATCGAACTAGTGGATCGTAATTTGAATTTATGGATTCATTTCGATGACAGAACGATTTTTCTCCCTGAAAACGAAGGGCATACATTGGAGCAAACTCCAGGAAAAGAAAAAGGAAAGAGAGAAGAAAAAAAGAGCTACGCAATGACCAGCTAGAGCTAATTCACACCAAGCAGCTTCCTCCCGCCCCCATTGTCGATGGCGGCGTGGCCAGCGCCAGGGCTGTGTCCTGGCGCCGTCGGCCGAGCGTCCTCGACATTGCCGAGGGCACCGCCGGCGTCGTTGGGCGAGACGACCATGCCTCGGGTCATCGTCGATGACCCTGCGGCAGCCTTGGTGGCCTCGTCGGAATGCGACAGCAAGTTAAACCCCCTATGAATCATGGTGACGGGTTTGCCCTGCGCGCAACTGATTTGGTTGGACGAGAGGAGGGTCGTAGTGGTAAGCACCAGGAGCAGGGCTACTTTGCTCAGCTTAGAGGAGAACATGGTGTCGGAGAAGTTGGAGTTACACAACTAACAAGTGATTAGCTCCTAGCTAGCTAGTGAGCTCCTAGAATTAGGTGATGGTGACTAAGGTTGGTGTGAGCTCATCGCCCACTAATCCTTTGCTATTTATAGCATCGCTTCAATAAGGTACTCAAACATGTCGACTGCCTTTTGACAGAGTTATGGCTAATAAATACTTTCTCGTCCTCAAAAGAGTCATTCTACAATTTAAAATTGAGGTTTGTTATGGTGCATGAAATCAATAATAACTGCCGATCGGTTTAGATATAACAGTTAACAATAGAAAGTTACGTAGTAAAAGATACTTTAAGTTGTAGACTGGTACTAAAAATAGTGGTCCAGTACTATTTTTTTAAAAATCAATATTTGAGATTAATTGAGAATGGGATACCTCCGGTACCTCTCAAGCATGTAACAAATCTCTTCAAAATTTATTTATAAAAAAGTATAATTCTCATTTACCAACACAATACTCTCTTCTTCTTTACTTTCTTCATTTCGGTGCAGTCTATAATTTCGCACTTTATTAATCCTCGTATACAAATGCTAAAATGTATTCCCCTCCATCCTAAAATAAGTATCATTCTAGACATGACATCAATATTTGACCTTTTAATTTAAAAAAATTATAAATGATTAAACATTGATTTTTAAAAGTAAAAAGAGGGAGTACCATTTCTAGTAAAAGTAAAAAGAGGGAGTATCAATTCTACCGGTACGGAGGAATCTTACCAGATGGGTAGGCGAAAAGTGGTCCGGAACGTCTCAACGCAAGTACTACTAGGCTTGAAAAGATGGGTGAAGGACAGCACAAGTAAAATACCAGCAGTGCTCGTGCACTGTTTAACATGTCGGTTAATCACTGTCATATAGTAGCTAGATTGCAAAAGTGCTCTTAACTGTCATTTTGCGGCCACACAGATTAAATACATACTGAGAGGAATGATGGATTATTCCAGTGCCATTAATTTTTAAAATAGACGAAAGTTCAATTAGCCAATCCGATCGCCTGCTTTTTCTGCAAATTAAAGGGAATGCACTTAGTGTCATTTTTTCCTGTGCACATACATAATCCTTAAGCATTAGTATTTTAAAGAAGATCATGGCTGAAAATAAACCAATTTTATGGGCACATCAGGACTTACAGAGGTTGTCATTTCATAAAAAAAGAAACAGCTACTCCCTAAAGTGTCAAATTAAATGTTCATAGAAGATGCTATAAACCTGGACGATATAAGCATCTTGTATATAGCTTCACCAGAATAATAGCTAGAATGAAGGAGATATACTAACGGTTGAAAAAAAGAGTCATATAATCTAATGTAAAATGCATGTGATAAAAAAACCAGAATGATGAAAGGTACATGTATAGAAAGTTGGACTATTGATACTAGGCATGCTATTGATGATGGCTACGACGGCAGCCCCTCAAATTCGTTTGCAAAGTACGACACAGAATCCTAAGCTTGATTCTCCATCAATCTTTGTCGTAAGCCATAACATTATTCTTGTCCTTAGGATATGCATTACTCACTAATGTATATCCCACTTGATCACTAAGCCGAAACTGAAAATGAATACACACAGGTCAGCCCCACCACTGCACAGCATGAGTTCTCCAAACAACTAGAGAAACGCACACACATTTCGGAGTTTCTAAAAGTAATAAATAAATAAATCTAGTGAGCACTGAGCAAGGATAATGGCATCATTACTAATATCCTGCCGATATATGGCGGGGCAATGGAGTGCTATGGATCATTTCTCATCATATGGTGGCGAGATAAGATCGAACACATTTATTTTTTCCATTTGTTCCTCATTTTAGAGCAATCCTCAAACAAATTGCACAAGAGCTGGCCATGGTTTGGGCAGAAGAAACAGTGTGATTGTTGTTTTTTTAAGGATCAGAAGAAAAATTAATATGATATAATCCTCCATTTACTTTTATAAGTCATTCTAGTCTTACACGTCAGAATTAAGGAGAAGTAAAAAAGTTGTATGCAGAAAATGAGAAGAGATAGAGGTAAAAATTTATTGGGAAGAGAAATTATATTAGAAAGAGAGAAATGTCTATTAGGAAAGTGAGACATATATTGGGGAACAAAATATGAATGAGAGAATTACTTATAAAAGTGAACAGAGAGTATATAAGGTTATGCTTCATGTTCAAATTAAAACTATTGATGCTTCCATGTATCGAAGAACTTATAAAACAATTGGTGCTTACTATGGAGTAGGAATATTCTTAACAATCAACTCTACCCATAGATTAAACATAAAAGCTTTTAATTAAGCTTGTAAAATAAAAAAACAACCCGACACGATGTGATCAAAATCAAATTATAAGCTGGTGCCCTCAGAAGAACAATCTAGTTGCCGCAAACAGAGCTGCTGTCCTTTGAGTCCAGCTAGGGTTTCTTCTGTCCCTCCATCAATACTGCCCTCCATTCTATAGTACATTGTTTTTTCTAACTACCGGTAGTTCGGTACAAGATGCAGTTGCAAAATAAATTAAAAGGACGAGTAGCTGGCGTAGCAAAAGATGTTTGTAGGAGTACTACTCTAGTTAAAAGCCTAATTAGGGGTCAAATCAGTTCGAAAGATGCTAGCTGGGGTACGTACTCCAAATCAAATATTTATAAGTATGCAAGTATATTCATGTCGGCAGGCTGAATATTCCTCCGGGGATTAGTGTATGGTACAAATGATGGCGGCATCGGCCGGCGATCGAGGCAGGATCTGACGGAGGTGTCATCACGTGCGTGCATGCGATGCCATGCACGTCCCCCGAGTGTTGGCGGGCGCACGACGCACACGTACCTGCTTGCACGCTTTGCTGTTGCTGCTGTCGTTGCCGCATGTGGCTGCCACTACTAGCTAGCGTTGTTTCTTCCGCGACGTACGCACGCATGGCTCTACGAGAGAGCTTAGGGCCGTCTAGATCTCATGCATTCCTGCTCCAGCTAGGCACTAGTGTGCATGCAAGGGACAATGTAACGTGGACAGGCATTTGTATCTCCTTGTGTCTGGACTCGACTGCAACTCACTCACAAGCACGCCCTAGCTAGTGCTTAGGAGTAATAAACAGATCGATTTCAAACTGTTGATTAACATGCATATTCCGGCAGTAGATGCCTTACGTATAGTAGGGCATATGTGGCCGCTGATAGCATATGGCATGCATTGGATATACTACACTATATTATATGTTGAAGTATAAGTGAATTATCTATATATTCTTATCAGTTTTAAATTTTTAAGTATAAGTGAATTATTCATATTTTCTTATTAGTCTCACACAACGTCCCAATACTTAATAAACAGACCGATCTAAAACTGTTGCTAGTTAACATGCATATTCCAGTAGTAGATGCCTTGATGTACAGTAGGGCAGATGTGGCTGCTGATAGCATATGGCATGCATCGAGCTAAACTACAAAACATGCATTGTAAACCGAAAATAGAAGAGCTCTAGCATGCACATGAATGAAGGATCAATGTCGAGAGCAAAAGGATATTCTAGTCAGATCCCGGCACTAATCACTGAAACAACCCTATTCTAATGAGTTCCCAAACGCACGGAGAAGCTCTTATTAAACCGATCGACAGGCTTTCTGCGAAAGGTGACAGTTACAATGCGCGCATGCTCCTCTCCACTAACCAAGGATCTGGAGTTAAGCGTTGCTTGCTAACATAATTAACGTAGTTGCAGTTGGAAGGTTGTTGGTTCCATCTGAATACTTTACATGGTACGACCACTGCTTTGCAGTTTAGGTTTTTTTCCTTTCTTTCTTCGTTTAAAAATTTGGTTAGAAAGCTGCGGCTTTTGGGTCCATAATATAAGTATATGCCAGTACGGGTACCCTTCTCTATCATAGCATTGTAATATGCCTTTCAACTTTTTCAAGCTACCATAGTCAAACTATTTATCAGCAGTGTCCTAGAAAAAAAAGAAAATTAAATCTTTTTATTAAGCTCATAATGGAGCCGCTAGGATATATAAATATGTTACCATCAGGGGTCCATGTAACAAATTTGTAATTAAAAAAATAAAATTACAGATAATATAAGGATTGGTTGTTGGTATTGGTGGTTATTACATCCCATATATGTATAATACTCTCATGATTAATTATTTAAGAATGCTTTGATCTCTGTTGAAACAAAATTCATAATATTGGTAATATTTATTATCAATAAAAACAGGGACATAGATGTATATCAACGTAAAGAAATACATATAAATTTTAAAAACTTAGAACAGGCTACAGTAGTTAATTGTTCTACTACACCTTATAAATTTAGTGGTGCCATTACCCTTTACACCATTTTGAATTTATTACTTGTAGTAGGGCCAACTCAATCAAATTGATATACAAACCATCTCAGAGCACACCACTAATATAATGCATGCAGGGTGGGGACAGGTCAGAGGGGAGGGCAACTCTTTAGCAGTATTGTTGAGTTAATCGTAGTAATGCCATGGCTTCCATTAGCTAGCTTGCATTACAACACCTTGTTATGGTTCTTACATCTCTGTTTGCATTGAAAGTGTAAGGTTCCCCACTTCCCCATATCTCTTTCAGTGCGACTATAACAGTGTGCATTGGCAGTCTGCTACAGATGGCAGATGGCTAATTATGTACATGTGCAGAAACAAAAGCCTTGCTAGCAACATACAAGTGCATTTATGTATTCAATTTGAGACTTCATATATGATGGCATCAATGCATGGATATGTACTCCCTCCATTCTCAAATTTATGTCGTTAGGATAATAAATCTATTAAAATTAAAATTTAAATTATTGTCCGTACGACAACAACTTAAGGACCGAGGAAATAAGGATGTGTCTGTGTGTCTATATATATGCAATTATGCATATGCACAGAAAGTAATGATATACTCGCTAGTAAATAAAGGATCATGGAAATACATTTTTCATCTTTTTCCTTAATATTACAGAGGGATGAAAAATCAATGAGCTCTCTAAAAACCACAGAACTATTAACAAAGACAAAAAAAAATACATGAAAAGGAAGAAGCTCAGAACTACAGGACGGATCAACAAGAGAGAGCTAGACAATTTTTTTTAAAGAATAGAAGACATTGATCTTGCCACTGTTCATTCTCTCCAAATCCAGCACCCATCATCATTGAGTAGTAACTGTAAGTAGCTTCCTCCCCATTTTGTTGTTGGTGAATGCATGGTCGATGCTTGGGCTGTGGCCTGGGTTATTGGGGTGAACATCATCGCTTACCCCTGGAAAACCCCCCACCTTCTGTGGGAGTGACTGTGCCCTCGATCATACAGCTGTTAGCAGTGGCAGATGAATACAGCATGTTTCTTCTATTTACTATGAGAGAAGTACCGTGAGATGGCGTGATCAGAGAAGCTACAAGTAGGATCACCATCAGAGTAATTTTGCTACTGTTTTTAGAAGACTTGTGGAGAGTCATTTGTTAGGGAGAACTGGCTTGGGACTAGCTAAAGCAGCAAATGAAGCAAGCCGAGATGAGATAACTTTCTAGTTCCTGCTTTGCTACTGCTTAGTGTCGGGGGTTTTGTTTTCTGTGACGTGCCTATGAGCAGATCGGGAGGGGTGGGCGACGGTGGGTCTTTATCTTGAATAGCCGGTTCGGTCGGCACTGAGGAAGAAGACCTCGCCATCCCTCTCCTTTGTCGGTGAAGTCCGCGCTCGGGCGACGATGGTCGGAGAAAAGGAGAGGGCCTTCGATTGAGGTCGAAGTCGAGGGTGTGGCGGCGGTGATGGAGAATCTTGTCGCTGGCAGCGCACCCTCAAAGATCGGATTTAGGGTTTGTCGGTGGGGTTGTGGTGGCGCAGCGAACCTCGTCGTGTGTGCCGCCTCGGCCCCCACATCTTTTTACATAGCGCTGTGCGACAGGGGCCCACCAGCCATGGATTGGCTGGGCGCCCCCGATCAGGGCGCGAGCTGAAGACCAATTGGCCGTTGGGTCAACTAACAGGAGATCAATCTTCTAACATTCTTCTCCTTGATTTCAACTTATACTTTGACTTTAATTACTTTTGACTTTACTTATTCCATTACAGATTAGTGTATAGAACACGTCTCATCGTCACGGTCAATCGTCGATAGATTCAACAGTTACAATACACTTTTTTGTTCTGAAATAGTCACTTATCTTTGGGCCATCTTTTGTTCAGAAATCATAGACTTTCCCTTAAACCTATGCTGGCTACATGTTCTCTGAACACGTTGGGTGATAAGCCTTTTGTAAGCGGATCCGCTAACATCTTTGCGGTACTTATATGCTCAAGACTAATGACATGATCCCGAACTTTATCTTTCACAACATAGTACTTTATGTCAATGTGTTTGACAGCATCACTTGACTTATTATTGTGGGCATACGTTACTGCTGGTTCATTATTGCAGTACAACTTAAGTGGTCTATTGATGTCGTCAACTACTTTTAAACTGGGTATAAACTTCTTTAGCCAGTTCACCTGCTCCATGGCCTCATAACATGCTACAAACTCGGCATACATTGTGGACGATGTAGTGACGGTTTGTTTTGAGCTTTTCTATGATATAGCTCCTCCTGCGAGAGTAAACACATATCCACATGCTGATTTTCTATCATCTCCCGCATAATCAGAATCTGTGTACCTCACTATATGGAGTGAATCTGATCTTCTGTATGTTATTATAAGACCTTTTGTTCTTTACAAATAACGTAAGATTTTTTTTACCAATTTCCAGTGATCTATTCTAGGATTGCTCTGGAATCTGTCAAGTAACCCGGTAACAAACGCTAAGTCAGGGCGCGTACACACTTGAGCATATTGCAAGCTTCTGACAGCTGAAGCATATGGAACCGCTTTTATTTGATCGATCTCATATTAGTTCCTGGGGCATTGAAAATCTCTATATCTGTCGCCTTTGACTATAGGAGCAGGTGATGGATTCATTTATGCATACTAAATTTCTTTAAGACTTTTTCTATATATGCTTTTTGTGATAGTCTCAATACCTCTTTGTTTCTATCTCGATGAATTTCGATCCCTAAAATGAACGAAGCTTCACCAAGATCTTTCATATCAAAGTTTGAGGACAAAAACTTTTTGTTTTTAATAGCAGACTGAAATAATTACTAGCTAGTAAGATATCATCCATATACAAGATTATGAAGATAAACTTTCCATTTTTAAACTTTGCATAAACACAATTGTCCTCTATATTCTCTTTAAACCCAAATTTTTTTATCGTACTCTTAAAGTTTAACTACCACTGTCTTAAAGGTCTTAAAGCTTGTTTTAACCCATAGATCGATTTCTTTAGGCGACATCTCATTCGTTCATTTTCTTCTATGACAAAACTTTTCGGTTGTGCCATGTAAACATTTTTCTCTAAATCTCCATTAAGAAATGCCATCTTTACATCCATCTGATGTAATTCTAAGTCATAATGTGGTACGAACGCCATTATGATTTTGAAGGAATCCTTGCATGAGATTGGAGAAAATGTCTCATTGTAACCAATCCTTCTCTTTGCGTAAAATCTTTTGCCACAAGTCGCGCTTTATATCTTTCTACATTCCCTTGGGAGTCAAGTTTAGTCTTGTAGACCTATTTACAGCCTACTATTTTGGCTCCTTTAAGAATTATTTCCAAGTTCCAGACTTCATTAGCCTTTAAGGACTTTATTTCTTCTTCTATGGCCTCAAACTATTTTGAAGAATGTTCACTTCTCATGGCTTCTTCAAATGAGGTGGGATCATTCTCTATTTGAAATTTCTCAGTATGATAAATTTCATAATCATCAGGAATAGCTGATCTTTTAACTTTTTTGAGACCTTCTCGGAGCCTCCTCATTCGGCACATTTTTTGTTTGAGGTTGTTGTTGCTTTCCCTCATGTATGGCAATGGGTTCTATAGGATTCTGAAGAATAGGTTCCTTATTTATTGTTGCCACAGGAGGAACAATAACAGGTGCTGGCACTATAGTGTTTTGCATTGTCAGTGCAACGACAGCAGGTAGTGAGAAAAATGGCTCTCGCTTCTTTTCAAGATCAATTACTCGAGCTACCTTGCTCCCTTTTATCATCTCATCCTCTAGGAAGATAACATGTCTCATTTGTACAAACTTTGTATATCTATTTGGACAGTAGAAACAAAAACTTTTTGACTTTTTAAGGTAGCAAATGAAATGGTAACTTACTGTTTTAGGATGAAGCTTCTCAATGTTTGAGTTAAAGACTTTAGTCTTAGCTGGGCTCTCACACACTCGCAAGTGGTTTAATGAGGGAACTCTTCCTGTCTACAATTCGTACGTTGTTTTGGGCACTAATTTACTTGGTACTCTATTGAGAATATGAATAGCGGTTTTTAACGTCTCCATCTATAAACTCAATGGTAAAGTAGAATAGCTCATCATGCTTCGCATCATATCCATCAAGGTACGGTTACATCTTTCAGCTACTTTATTTTGCTGAGGTTCGCTCGGTGTAGAATACTGGGCTACTATGCTATTCTCCTATAAGAACCTAGCAAAAGGTCTAAAAACTTGGCCTTATGGGGTATGCCGACCGTAGTACTCTCCCTCACGGTTAGATCGGACTATCTTTATCTTTAAATCGTGTTGATTTTCAACTTCAGCTTTAAATATTTTGAATTTATCCAAGGCTTCTGTTCTTTCTTTGATTGGATAAATATAGCTATAACGAGAGTAATCATCCGTGAATGTTATGAACAAGTCATAACCATCCACACTTTTCACAGGAAATAGAACACAAATATCTGTATGAACAATTTGCAGAATTCCTATGCTTTTTTTGACATCTTTCTTAATTTTCTTTGCATATTTTTCTTTAATGCATTATCTACATTGATCTAAGTCTGAGAACTCTATTGGAGGAAGAATATTATTCTTTATTAATCTTTCTATTCTCCCATTCGAAATATCGCCTAAACGATAGTGCCATAATTTCGACGAATTATTATAAGTTCTCTTTCATTTTCTGTTTACGTTGAAAGATGAGGGTTCACATATTTTGTCGCACGCAACGTTACCATCATCACATACAACATTCACATTATCACGCAGTGATAATAAGTAAAGCTCATTTTGTAAGATGGCAAGGCCAACACATTCTTTATTAAACATTATTTCACATTTACCATTTCTAAAATGACAATCATAACCATCATTGTCTAAACATGACACACTAATCAAATTCCTATGTAAAAAGGGTATATAAAGAACATCTCTAAGTATAAGAGTGAAGCCATCAGCTAGCTCTAATGAAAGATCACCAACGGCTTCAACTTCTGCTTGGACTCTATTTGCAACTTTAACGCATCTTTCTTTTCTTTGCGTAGTCCTCGTCGAACGAAATCTCTGCAAAGAATTAATAACATAAACAGTTGCTCCAGAGTCAATTCACCAAGTGGATTTTGAATATTGCACATATAGGGATTCATTTATGAAAGTAATAATGTTCTCACCTTTCTTTGCCATGATCATCTTTAAGTAATCAAGACAATTTTTTTTGTAATGTCCTATCTTCTTGCAGTGAAGACACTGATCTTTCTTCACTGTAAACTTGTTCTTTTGAGACTGATGCACCATGGGAGATTTTTCTTTGTACTTTTTCTTATTTTCCTTCACATAGTTGATAGAACTACCATGCGAGGACCTTATTCTTTCTTCTTCTTGCACACATATGGCTATCCACGTTTCCAAGTCCCATGTCTCAGGCTGCATCTTGTAGTTGAGAACGAAGGTGTCAAACTCTTTTGGCAAGGAAGCAGAAATCAGATGAATAAGTAGCTCATCTTTGAGATCCAGATCCATTGGTTTGAGCTTGGATGCCATGTTGCTCATCTTTAATATGTGCTCTTTTATGCCACTACCACCTGCAGAGTAACTTTCTGTCACAAGCTGCTTTATCACAACCAGTGAACTGATTCTTTATTTTATCAAGGTACTCTGTGACAGTGTCACACTGTGAGATTGAGCTCATAATGACAGGCTCAATGGTGTTTTTTATCACAGCCATACATTTCTTGTTGACTGTGACCTATTTTCTATGCTCAGAGTCATAGAACATCTTCAAAGGAGCATAGTCCCTCTGTCTAGTCTGTCAAGCAGCATCAGCTTCATTTTACTTTTCTTACTAGCTCCTCTGGCTCAGTGAAACATGCTGTGGTGAGGACCTAGTCCATCTCAGTCAAAATAAACGCTAGGTCTATCTTTTTCTTTCACTCTCTATAGTTATCACCTTTGAGAGTGAGAATCTCTTTGATACAACTCATCAAGTTGTATCCGCCTAAAAAAAATAGTTCAAGTCAAGTGAGAACATAACAACAAAATCATATGTCTTAGTTCCAATGTTGGTCAAAAATTAAGACATACAATTTGTCTATACATTAAATCTACATCACCGATAGGCAAAAATAGAAATAATGCATAAAAAATTATCAATTAAAATAAAAATATCATAATTTTTCTGAAATTATATTTATTTTTCAAAATTAAATGCACAGCAAAAAATAAAATTTTCTCTATTTTTCAGAAGCAATTATTGGACTTTTCTATTTTGTCAAGATTTTGCTAATTTTCCTTAATTATTACTGTTAAAATTAGCAAAAATAATTAATTTTATTACTTTGAAAAAGGAAAAACAAAAAACAAAAACAAAAAATCCTTTGAATTTGGGCCGAAATCGCGCACGGTGCTCGGTCACTCTCTCGCGGCGCTTTTGCGGAACTTCGCCAGAGCGCCGCCGCGTCGGC
>BCLH01000002.1:959242-1034159 GCA_001602315.1 Zoysia pacifica | reverse complement strand
GCGCCTCTGCGGCCGGCGCTCGGGAAACCCGAGCGGCGGCGCGGCCGTGACGACGGTGTCGTCGACGGCGAGGCCAAGGTAAGCCTCCGCCTCTCCCTTCCCCTCTCCCTTCCCCTCCCCTAGTGCCGTTCCCCTTTAAGGTTAGGGTTAGGGTTCCGAGGTTGGATCTGTTTTCTTTTGGGGTTGGATCTTTTCTTTTTGGGGTTGGATCTTTTCTTTTTAGAGTCGGTGTCTCTCGATCTGCTCGATAGGGGTGGCTCTGATGCCATTGTCGAGGGTTTTGTTTTCTGTGACGTGCCTATGAGCAGATCGGGAGGGGTGAGCGACGGTGGGTCTTTACCTTGGGTAGCCGATTCGGCCGGCACTGAGGAAGAAGACCCCGCCATCTCTCTCATTTGTCGGTGAAGTCCGCGCTCAGACGGCGATGGTCGGAGAAGAGGAGAGGGCCTTTGATCGAGGTCGAAGTCGAGGGTGTGACGACGGTGAGGAGGAATCCCGTCACTAGTAGCTCACCCTCAAAGATCGGACTTAGGGTTTGTCGGTGGGGTTGTGGCGGCGCAGCGAACCTCGTCGTGTGTGCCGCCCCGACCCCCACCTCTCTTTATATAGCGCTGTGCAACGGAGGTCCACCAGCCATGGATTGGCTGGGCGTCCTCGATCAGGGCGCGAGCTCAAGGCTAATTGGCCGTTGGGCCAACTAACAGGAGATAAATCTTCTAACAATTAGTGGCTGCAGACCTCCTAAACTCCGTGCCTATTTGTAGGAGACCGATGACAACATCTATGAAAGATACCGTGCCAACCTAAAGGCTTAGCACTCCAAAGAGTTCATAGAATACAACATGTTAGTTGTCACTACAGTCTGCCTTTAACATAGAGCAAAAATTACTAAAAAATTTAAAAAGATAGAGCATTATGTAATTTCTAATTAGAAATGCAATGATTGGGTTTTTTTACTATTCTGTGTGAAATATAAATGTCCCACTTGCATGGCTCATGAATCTACACAAATGTCAAAGGCTGAGCATTACGAATTTGGCTTTCTACACAACCCAAGTAGTAAAAAATATTGGCTCCTTTTTGAGTGACTGTCTATTAGTGGGCTTTGTGTAGTAATTACCTCTCAATTCGATGTTGCACTAGTACAAGCATCCAAACTTTTAAAACATTAACTAAATTAACATGTCAAGTACAGATTTTGTACATAACAATAATACTAATAATTGTATATATTATTAATAATCTTTGAATTTAACCCTTAGATTTAGTATAGAGTGAGAAAATAAAATTGTTAATTGCATATTACATCGACTGAATAAATGATCAATATGTCTAGATTAATCTACATATATCATAAAATTTAAGTTGTAAATTCAATGCTAGTTTGTTCTTGGATCTATAGATGTGGTACGGTGAACTTACTGATGCACAAAAAATGTGTGCATCGTACCATCATGAATAAAATGAAACTAGCTACATGTAGTTTGTTGTACTACCTCCACTTGAACAGAGTCACTGTTTCAGCTATAAAAAACCTCGACAAGGGCTTGTCTAGACTCATAGTCAGAATGGCTACTATTTGGAATAGAGGTAGTTTTCTGGAACAAATGAATTTAGATATCAAGACAATTGCAGGACAAAATGTTACATTTTGCACAAATAGGGTCAAGCAACATATATAAGCATGCTTGATCGTTTGACCATACCTTACTATTACTGGACCAAACCAAATTTATTTATGGTACTACACTACAAAAAAGATCTCATATATTAATACTTTGATATTCAAGTTTGATTCTTAGTTTGGATCCTTTTTTATTGACCTAGTGGACAAGGGGGAATGCTGAAAGGTAGCAGTACCTCTCACCTAACGTAACTTAGAGAAAACAAAAGTATTTTAGTGCTACACTCATGCCGTCCCCACTGACCACTGCCACCCTTCGGTTATTTTCAGTACTCCACTTGTAGTATTAAATGCAGTTAAGTTTGCCAGTTTGCCTTAAAAAATACATATGTTTTTTTTTTCAAGTAGTAATACTTTTTTACAAGAGGAATGAAGTTTCAGTTTTCTGTTGTTGTATAATTATACACCCCATATATAAAGGATTATCTGCCACTGTTCATTGTAATAGCTTATCATTAGTATAGTTACGTTTTTACCTGGTTCACATGTCATTCTTTGAAACTATTGTCTCCGTTCTAAAACTGTTATCGCCGGCTAGTTCAGTGGAGAGAGTATGTTTTACCTCTCCACCAAATTGCATACAAATATTTTAATGCTTCAAATTTGAAGTTTACTAGTAACCAATTAATATAAAAGTACACGTGTCGCATGACCCAAGAGACCGACACTATTGGATTCATATAAGAAATCTTTCTACCAAATATCATTTTGAAACTATTGATATAGTATTAAAAGATAGAATTCTTCGAATAAAAGTCCATTTTTGGATGGTCAAAATGTACTTATGTTTTTGGACAGTGCAAGTTGGAAAGATGTCACTATATGAACAACCTAGCTGGACACATAATGACACCATACAATACAAAACTGTTGGTGCATACGACATTATATGATGCCAAGTGGAGAGGATGTGTGTGTGTGTGTGTGTGTGGGGGGGGGGGGGGGTGCATAACAGCATTGCATGCATGAGGAGTCAAGACCAAATGTCGGCCTGGAGAATCCAGCACTCTACAATAGGTAGAGTTGCGAGAGGGAATATTCCACATCTTGGTAATCGTGCCCCATTGACACCACATGCGCGCATCCATGCAGTTCCAAAGTGATGGTGGCGGAGCTACCGCACGTGCGTCCGTGCATCTGCATGCATGAGCTCGTGCGTCTGTTGTCAGCTTCGCTGGCTAGCTAGCTAGTCAAGCCGCTCTCAACTTTACTCGAATTCGATGGCCAGGAATGGACCGATGGATGAACTACTTCATCAAATGATATTGGAATTCGCATGACGGCATATTCTCATGTATAATCAGATGCTGTACAACCACACTTCGTATTCTATGTTGCCTTAATTATAAATGCTATGCTTATGTTTGCTCCTTCTCTCAAGGGCACATATGGCAGTAGCATCAAACCATATCGTGATGTATAATGAGGCCATTCCATTTGTAGATGTCAACAGAATCCGTTAGTTACTGACGATTATGTCATGCCGGTCAGTACCCTCCACAGTATATCATACCATGTACAAAATTCACTATTCACCATTTTCACTCGTTGAACAAATTAGCAAATTAATCTGCAGGTGATATGTCATTTGATAGTAAATGATCAACTCAACTTCTATTCATCAAAGAATGCTACTACACATGCTAATTTGATCGCACTGTTCGACATAGTTTTCCATCAGCAATATTGTAGACTGATGGAGATCACAATGACAACATGTTGCTTCATCGTCACTAGGTTATTGCAGTAATGCGATGGCACACAGCGTGTTTGTCGCCGCAGATTTATCAATACCGCATAACACTGTAAGATATAATTTGTTACCACCGACTAGCAACAGAAAGTACTACTATCGTAGCTTAGTTTGTATCAGTAAAACACATTGAATTCCTTGTAGCACAAAGCGACTCTATGACTTACTATTATTACTTTTGTGTAATGTCAATAGAGCTTTAGTAAGAAAAATGCTTTACATACAAATAGGACCTAATTATAGCCTTAGCTATGATTATTTTAGAAAATGTATCATTCCCAAGCATTTACATTTTTTCCGATCGGTATGCATGATACAATCAAAATCTGATGACCTACTCCGCCCATTCTAAAGTTTAATCATTTTTGTCTATATATGTTTCTAGGACATCCTCAATGAACCTGAACATGTATTTGTCCAGATACATTAGAGATGCTAAGAATCTGGTTCATGACAAGACATGCTTAGTAGTTTTTTTTTAAAAAAAAAATGGAGGGAGGACATATGTGTCCAAGTATGAGTAACATGCATGTGATCACATCCCCAGCCCTACCGTAGGCTAGCTACTACAATTTTTTGGTCAATCTCAACTGCCAATAAGGACAGTTCATGTGCATTCAGATCTCCAGCGACACAGCTGATTTTCAATCAGTCAAAGTACGGTCGGAAGCAAAAACTATCGCAAGGAGCAGGCAAAAGCTCCTTCACATGCATGGGACTGACTAGCTGCCACTGGCAACTGAGCTATACTAACAATCTGCTGCTAACTGGCACACATAAGGTGCTTAGCAAATAGCAATCTAGCTGGCCCATGCATGCGCCGCCACAGTTGCTCTGTGCGTATATTCCCTGTGCTATAGCGACAGCGTCAGGCCACCGGCTGGATCTGCCGTTTCGCCTTGTCCGAGCTCCAAATGATGGCCCGTCCCTAAGGGGACTCGAATAGCCGCCATGACCAATGTCAGAGGTCCTAAACAATGTCCAACTTGGAGAACCCAACCAACGACATAAAGGTCAAAAGCAGACACCACATGAGCTCACGAAGGATATATATAATAGTACATGAAAGTGGGCTGGGATATATTTCATATATTTGTCGAGAGAGTATACAAGTGCGCCTGTAATAAACTGCCCCTGCCAGCATGGGAGAATCTCCAAGATTCACTTTGAGCCTCCCCACTAGATGGAGATTCCTTCGCCGCCACAAGATTCTGTTCACGGTGCGTAATTGAACTTGCTGTGTATTCTGTTCTGACATCTGTGGCTGCATGCGCGACGTAGTGTTTTTGTTAATTACTAGAAGTTTTCCAGTTTTCTAGAGTAGTAGTTAATTATATAACTGCTTAACATAGTTATTTATCCTTTTAAATTGGCCGGGCAATAATGAAATTTGAGAACGTTATGCGACTCCAGAGTATTACACATTGGAAAGAAGGGCGACAGGGCGAGACTGCATCACATGCAGGCATGCACTTAAGATTCGTGAGTTGTGCAAGTTGATGGTACACTTAATATTAGGCCCATTTGTAAGAGCTTCTGGAATGAGTTTTACCTCAACTTATAGGGAATCTTTTACACTGTAGCACCAGGTAAGAAAAATGAACTATAAGCTATGAAGCCATGAAAACTGCCGCATAAGCGAGGGACATGCCAAACACCCCCAGTTAACTCGTAGGTATGGACTGGCCTATTGTCCTTTGACCGTTTCCGTTGTCCTGGAACTGATGTGAAACATGCATTTGTTGAAGTTCCTAAGCATCAAATTAGAATATCCCAAGGTCATTCCGACAAAACAAAGATAAAGCGATTCTACTGTGAATTCCGTTTGGTCAAAAGATCTAAGGACCACGCACATGGACTGGTACGCACAGCTGTATTCTTGATTTGATCTCTTGCTTTAACTATAATATGTACACTTTGAGTATATTTAGATTGTTACTGGCTAGTAGTCACAATTACAGTCATTGGCATCATCACTTGTAACAATAACGATCTATCACTCTTGTAGCTAGCAGAGAACATTGTGTGTAAATGCCTTATTAGTTCTATGAAAGGTAAACAATCCATGTCACTTTACTAGGCTGTTTAGTTGTATACCCTGAGAAAGCTTTGATCCTTAAAAAACATATAATGTAACAGTTATGAATACATGCCAAAATGTGTACATCGTTCTGTTAATAAAGTTAATGAACAATATATCAGGTGGAATATGGTATTTCCCAACCTACTTTATGCATGCATATGAGTACCTTCGCAATGAAGCGTGTGATACATTGCCAACAAAAATGTTGTACTCCAACAATGCTCTTATTATACAATATAAAATGCTAGGGTTGGTGTAATCTGGCTCTATATATAGGCTTCCATGAGGAGAATGAAATGCACACATCAGCTCAAACTGAAGCTCGATCTCTCTAGCTGATTCCTCTCCGAGTAGTAAAGAGCTTCTACACTAGCTAGCCCACACATCTAGCTCATATCATCAAGTGTGAAATGGCACTTAACAAGAGCACTAAGTCTTGCCCTACTACTTCACTGCTGATGCTTGTTCTTGTGCTTTTCTCACTCCTTTTGGGTTCTCAAGGGAGAACTCTACCCAATGGTAGCTACACTACAGCTACCACCATGCATGGCAGAATCTTGTTATCGCATGGTAACGGATCATCAAATCCTAAGGGGATGGTCGAGGGAGATGTGTCTCCGTCGTCGGAGATCCACGATGACAAAGGCACCATGGTCGACGTCTATGATGTTCGCCCATCTGTTCCAGGGCACAGTCCCGGGATTGGGCATGCCTTCATCAACAAGAACGGCCCTGGGAAGAAGCGGCTTTGAGTTTGTGTGCATTGGACAGCGTGTGTAGCGCCTGTACGTGGTTTCATTTTGCTTATGTGTTTTGTGTGCTCTTCGCTGTTTTATTTCTTTTATCTTGCTATTTGCTGTCGGAGATCCATAATTCATGGCAAGCGTATGGTGTGTATAGGTTGGCTGCCTTGTAAGTCCTATTTGTATCGTGGATTGATTCATATGGGTTTCATAACAATTGTTTGATTCAATAATAGCATAATTTCGTTGTTAAGGGGAAGTAAATAATGTTAGCAATATTTTCATCACAGAGTTAACAGAAAAAATACCAGAGGTAGCACTTGGCCATCTCTAATGCAAGCAGCTAGGTGCACTGAACATGGACAGCTAGTTTTGGGGTGTTACCCCGTATCTCTTCATCAAAGTTAAGTAAATGATATGTCAGCATACCCCTACACTTCTGCTTGCATGGTTTGAACGTACAGTTGGGAAATGCATTGTAACGGTGTACGGTGGAATGACCAAGTGGTAGAATATAGAAAAGATTATATGGCAACCATATTGCTTCCCTCCCACCACAGGTGTCCGTGGAACATATTCATACATTTGTAACGTCGAAAGCGAAATGTTACCAAAACAATTGTGCACATCCACATATCGCATAGGGCGGCACACCCACATATCGCATAGGGCAGACAAAGTAGTGTAATCTAATTAAGATCACATTTGGAACCGGTTTACTAATATTATGTGCATTCAATCACTCCAGGTAGTACTGTGATTCTTGTGTTCTGAATACTTAGTTATACTGCGTGTGCTATATATGTAGCATTGCTTAAAATCCATCCGCTGCAAAACGAACTTGTAACACTAACGTAAGCCCTAGAGTTGTTGCTTAGGTTAGGTGTTTACAGATTTATGACTTTATTATGCATTAACTTGTATTCCTTATCAGTTTAACTCTTGTGAATGCATCCTTTATTAAGTTGATGTTAAAAATCAACGGCAATAATAATTTAAGAACGAAGGGAGTACATACGTAAATGGAAAATTAACGTTGTGGAATCCACCTAATCCACCTATTAATTGTGTGAACCTTACCAGGAAGTTTTCTAGGAAAAATGCCAGAGGGAACAATGTGCTCCATGGTGACAACATGATGACACCGGTTTGTAAAGTTTTACACAGTGACCTGATTATCTAAGGGACTCAGAGGTTATATATTTGTGTTTTCCTCTCTCTCTCTCTCTCTCTCTCTCTCTCTCTCTCTCTCTCTCTCTCTCTCTCTCTCTCTCTCTCTCTGACCAGTTTGCTAGCAACATCATGCAGAATAGTCTTCACCAGATGACCGCTTTCGAGAATATCATTAGACAGTACCTTGCTACCATTTCTCCGAAAGAACAGATTCTATTGATTTAGGAGCAAGTGTGAACTCTAAACAAAGGGATCCCCTAAACTAATTAGCACAACAAACCGCCTAGTGTTGTTAACAAATCGCTAGTGTCAGGTGCTGCCTGCCAATATGTTTCCAGGACAGTCTGGATGTATTGATTGGCATTGCTAAAGTAAATTAAAGATACCAATTTTGACTTGTATGTTTTGAAACCCCGAAAGCATCTTTCTTAATTGGCTGCTTTTTCCAATATATAGTTTCCCGTCGCAAAGTTTTTATCTTTGGCTTTTCACAAGGCATTCTAGAAGTGAGGTTATAAGTAAGAACAAATAATAATAATAATAATAATAATAATAACAACAATAATAATAATAATATGTTGTACTAAACAAAAACATCAACTTATATTGGTGGTAAATGGTGCACGGTTGATTTTTTTTTTATCACATGTGTAGTAAAGTGATGTAAAAGTACCATTTGTATGCTGTATTATCTACTTATATCGGTGGCAAGCATAGTTGAAATCAGGGATAGGTATTTATACTTCTTATTAATTAAGGATCAACGTTCTGCTAATTTTCTATGATCAATTTATGCTAATTTTCTTAAATTTTTAATATAAAATGGCTAGTTTTGCTTGCATGATATTTGAGTTCTTTTCTTTAGAAGATACCTGGAGTTCAGTTTGAGATTTTTGTATTCTTCATCACAAAATATAAGCATTTTGAACAATATATGTTTTCTAGTTAATTTATGATACAGAGATTTTGAACAATGTAGACATTTGAATCCTATTATTCATGAAGGACAATTGAAATTTTAAACACTCCAATTAAACATGTAACATGTGCTTGCAGGATACTCCATCCGTTTCAAAATATAAGCATTTTTAGATTTAGTCAAAGTCAAACTTTTGTCACTTTAACTATTAATAATAAAGAATTAATAATGTTTTATCATATAAAAAATATATTTTTTTAATTCATCGTGAAATAAGCTTTCATAAAAGTTTATTTTTATATTAGAAATTATGTAATTTTCAAGATATTATTAGTAAAAGTCAAAAGAATTTGATTTTAATCAAACCTAAAAATGCTTATATGTTGGAACGAAGGTAGTATATAGCTTCCCATACACTGATAAAGGATGCAATTAAGTATGGTACACTTAAAACATTTCTGAGTTTCTCATTACATGAATTACCACAGAACATATTCATCAGTCAGTATTCATGGTTGTATGGTATGTATATACAGAGCTTGCTATGTGGCAAATCACGTTTTGAGTCTCGGGTACGATGCAATATGATATACAGAATCGATGTTGGTAAATAAAAGTGAATTGAAAATTTATAAATGAAGTATGGGAAAGTGTAGTCTATCTTTTCAATCAGATTATATCGTCTAAGCTAGACACAGGATTCTTCTAACCCTTGTTAAAGAGTCGTCTGGTCCCTGAATGGTGGGCCATGAGCGGGCTTGCATCAGAGGAGCCAGATTGTGCTTCTTCGTTGTCTGGCCATGATAAAAAAAGTGAAAGGCGATTGTACAAGGCCGGGCCTAATTGTACTTTTCGAGCCCATACCGTATGGCTAATTTGCACGGCATGACGGCGGGCCTGATTGTACTTTTCGAGCCCAAACCGTATGGCTTATTTGCACGGCATGACGGCAGTAGTCTGGCGATTGGCACTGGCCCAAAGAACAGAGGCAGAGCTTTCTACGTTGCTAGCTTGGGAGGCTGGATGTTACGAACCCCTTAACTAATCACACACATCACCGAACAAATGCATGGAAAATCAGCAAACAAAGGAGCATCCAAGCGTAGGGCAAATATTTCTCAATGCAGTTTGATAAGTAGAACAAAGGTACAAGAAAGTCATAGCAGAGGATTAAGGAAGGATAACTGGAATCTAGGGGAGGCAGCAAGCAAGAATCAGAGAGGAAGGAGGAGCCGAGGTAGGAAACGGGAGCCAGAGGAACAAGACCGTGTTCTGATGTTCTGTTCGATGCGCTCCACGTTGATGCCGCCTTGCTTCTTATAACACGAAGTCTCATAGCACCAGCAATCCTCAACTTGGCATGGCCCACGGCCCATCATACAGGTGTACATGACACTGGAGCATGTTTCACATTATTGAGATTTGAGATATTGAGGATGAGCTGCAACGACATAGTTTTGGGCCAAACAGGGATGGAAGTGGGAATGTACTGTGAGATCATATCTGTTGGGATAATATACCTCGACTACTTTTACAGACCCGGCATTTGCGTGAAAGCCCATCTGCGAAGTACGGCCCACAGCCCATCTACGGCCCACAAAATACTTAAGCAAAACAACCACCAGGATGACGACCCGGCTCCCAAGAGTCGGGAATCCAAGCCGACCGCTTTCGACACCTGCACCAGTTTTACTAACACAGCCCCAACCCCTGAAGGCTGGGATTGGATGACGACAAGACTTGGTCGCCCATTCGAGGGCCGGCCACTACTCCAACAGTCAAGCCTGACGGACACAGAGATTCCTGATGACATACAGCAGAAAGAAAAGTAGCTCAGACGATGGTAAAGCAACAAGGCTAGGGTGGTAAAGCATTCCAGAAGCACGTAAAGCAATCCGACGAGAGGTAAAGTTGCTCGTTGAGTGGTAAAGCGAAACAGTAAAGCTACTTTTGTCCTCCCACGGTGGACAGAAGGATGAATGAAGGACGTTGACCATCTGCTCAAGTGTCAGAGGATCAAACCCACAGAAGACCGTGGCTCCATCCGTCAGGGGTCACTCGATTCCGTAGGCGCCAAGCCATGTAATCCACAGGTCATTCAATTCTATCATACACCACCCACGAGTGTAGGGGCTCCTCTCCGTGTGAGGCCCCTCTGCCATTGTACTCGTATTTTTTAGTTCATACGATTCGATCACTCTCTCGGTTCTGGACGTAAGGTATTACGCCTCGACGGTGGTCGGAACCATGCTAACTCTTGAGTCTTTTGTAGACTAAGTCATTTCGAATACGAAGAGCGCACTAATACCCCTCCGAATACGTAAATCTTACTGTGCCAGTGGTCAGAACACCGACAGTTGGCGCGCCAGGTAGAAGGTTTTTGTGGTGCATTTTTGCTTCTCTTTTCGATGGCTTCGATTTTTGCCTTGGTGAGAGAGACTTTGATCTCTCATCTGCGTTTTGAGAGTTTTGCGTTGCCATCGCTCGTGATGGTCGATCATGGAACATCTCTGTTTTGGCTGTCGGCCAGGCCTTCCGTTTTAGGAGTCTAGATTTCGTTTCCGACAAAGGCGGCGAGCTTCGTCTTCAGGCTCCTCGCAAGTGGCACTCGCCTTGCCGTCGTTCACCTCGCTGTCGTTCGCCTCATGATGTGCTGGGCCATGACCCGGCTCGTGAGTGCTTCATGCTACAGCCTCCCAAGACCGAGGAGAACCCCACTCCCGACAAGGCTCTTTCCATCGTCGCCTCTTTTCATCGTCGAGGATGCCCTTCGGTGCAAATCTGCCGCCGGGGATGGTGCTCCGGGTAAGGATGCCGCTGCGACGAGCGGTAGCGCCCGAGTCCGGGCTCGTTCCACCTATTAGTTGATTATGAACGACGGTACGCCTGTCTTCGACACGTCGTACGCAAACCTGGCGGGTGCAGCTTATGTCCTCCACGAGTCTGCCACGCTCGACAAACCCATGCTTAAGGATACTTACGATCGTCTACGAGTCTACCTCGATGGCGCGCGCCAACACCCTGAGCCATCATTTCGGCCACAGCATTTCGTGGCGCACAACTCTCATCGGCCAAGCGCCGACTGACGAAGTCCGGCTTGCGATAGCCGCTGCGGTCGAGCCGAGGCGCGAGATCCTTATCCACCGGCTGACAACGTTCGCCGGCGTCTCAGAGAACATCATGACGCTCGCCACACCATCGATGCGTGGAAGCAAGCCAGGAGTGAGCGCTACACCGAGTCTAGGCGGGAACGAACTTTGGACTGTTGCGGCCGTCGGCGCAACTACGACCACATCCGAAGCCTTAGTCCACACGAGGCCGGGCCTTGAGCGTTCGTGTCCCAGATCTAAAGGCCCCTTTTTCGTAGAGATTCTGCACTCCAACCAACATTGTCAGGTGCACCAGTGGGACCAACCCTGCTCACTGGCTCGAGGACTATTGTCTTGCATGCAGCGCCGGGGGCGCGGACAACTTGTTCGCCATCCAGTACCTGCCACTCTTCCTGTCCGCTCGGCCAGGGGGTGGCTCGAGCACCTTCTTGAGGGCAGCATCCGCGACTGGTCCGACCTCCGTCAAGCCTTTGTTGGCAACTTCCAAGGAACCTACACATGCCCGAGCAACTCCTGCCTAAAGAACTGCAAGCAAACTCCGACGAATCGCTCTGTGACTACATCCAGCGTTTTTCTCGCAAGCGAAACGAGCCGCCTGACGTGAGCATGACATCCAAGGCGCTCGTGCACAAGCTGAGGTGTAAAAACCCTCGGACGACACGTGCTCTTCTCGACATCGCCACCACGTTCGGCACTGGGAAGGAAGCCGTCCACGCCAACTTCGACCAGGATCGGACCAAAGACAAGGACAAGTTCAAGGCCAACCGCAAGAATGACAACCGTTCCGACCGGCGCTCCGATTGTAGGGACGACCGGTCGGAGGGCCACTCAAGCAACAAGAAGCAGAAGAACTGCTGGCAAGACGGTCGTGGGTGTCACCGAGCGACAGCCTGACCCAAGCAAAGAAGCTGGACGACCACAACAGTCACTTCGAAAAGATGCTCGACAAGCCCTGCACAAACCACTCAACCCTTGTCAAGCATACCCAGCAGGACTGCCACCTGTTGCGGGCATTCTTCAGAGGTAATTTCTGACTCGACTCCTGCCAACCTCAGAATCCTGACTCTCCTGCGAAGGAAGCTGAGGGCAACGCTGACAATGCCTTCCTCGAGCCGGAGGACTGCCTGATGATCTTCAGCGAGCCAGTGGCTTACAAGTCACGGCGTAACCAGAAGCAAACATAGCGGGAGGTCAACGTCGCTGACCCCGCAGTGCCCACTTATCTCAAATGGATGGAGGCCCCGATCACCTTCAACAGATCTGACCACCCTGATTCCATCCCTCAGCCGGGGTGCCTGCCCCTTGTGCTTGATTCGATTATCGGCACCACGCGCCTGACCAAGGTCTTCATGTATGGCGGCAGCGCCCTCAACATCCTCTACATCGACACGTTCAAAGCCATGAAGCTCTCGGAGTCAACCTTTGCTCGAGCCACGTTCCTTTCCACGGTGTCATCCCCGAGGGTAGCGCAGTGCCCCTGGGTTAAATCACCTTGACAGTCACCTTCGGCGACCGTGACAACTTCAGGGCAGAGAAGCTCACCTTCAAAGTGGTCAACTTCACCGGCTCCTACCACGTCATCCTTGGCTGACCCTGCTACGCCAAGTTCATTACCATCCCGAGTTACTTCTACCTCAAGCTCAAGATGCCGGGGCCCAAAGGCGTCGTCACCGTGACGTCCCGCTTCAAGCATGCTATCGCCTGCGAGCAGGCCAGCTACGAGCTGGCTGTTGCCCTCACAGGGTCGGCTCAGCTCGAGGAGATTCGCAAGTCCAAGGTGTTGACCGAGACCATCAACTCCAAGCCTTCAACCTCTACGTCCTTCGAACCAGCCGACGACTCTAAGGAGATCATCCTTGATAATGCTGATCCCATCAAGAAGGCTATGATCGAGACAGCGCTTTCTGACAAATAGAAAAGCGCGCTCGTTGACTTTCTCGTCTAAAATCGGGATGTCTTCGCCTGTGCACCCTCCGATATGTCGGGCATCCCGAAGGAGGTCGCCGAGCACTTCGTCAACATCCTTCTTAGGTCCTGCCGGGGAAGCAACGTCTTCGACGACAAGAAGCGTCACGCCATCGGAAAGAAAATCATCAAGCTGCTAGATGCTAAGTTCATCCAAGAGGTCTACCACCTCGAGTGGCTGGCGAACCCTATAAAGGTTAAGAAGAATTGAAAATGGAGAATGTGCGTTGATTATACAAGTCTCAACAAATCATACCCAAAGGATCTGTTTCCTTTGTTGCTCATAGATCAGGTGGTCAACTCCACCGCCGGCTGCGAAACGCTTAGTTTTCTTGATGTATACTCCTGGTACCATCAGATATCCATGCGCGGCTTCGACCAGCCGACTACGTCTTTCATCACGCCATTTGGCTCGTTTTTCTATGTCACCATGCTGTTCGGCCTCAAGAATGCTGGTGCCACGTATCAATGCTGCATGCAGAAGTGCTTCCACGACTAGCTAAGTCGAAATCTGGAGGTCTACGTCAACGACATTGTCCTCAAGACTCGTCAAGCTGCTAATCTCATCGACGACCTGGAGGAGACCTTCGCCAACCTCTGAAAGTTCCACATCAAGCTCAATCCCGAGAAGTGCGTCTTCGGCGTCCCTTTCGGCAAACTCCTCGGTTTCATCATCTTCGAGCGCGGCATCAGAGCTAACCCCGAGAAGATCGCTGCCATCCGCAGCCTCGGGCCCATCAACAACTTCAAAGGGGTCCAGAAGCTCACTGGATGCCTGGCGGCGCTCAGTCATTTCATTTCCCGACTTGGTGAGAAGGCTATGCATTTTTACCGACTCCTCCGAAAGTCCGACCGCTTCACCTGGACCGCTGAGGTCCAGAAAGCATTCGAGAAACTCAAGACCATGTTGTCAACACCGCCGGTCCTAACTTCCCCATCCCCTGATGAGCCACTGCTCCTCTACATTTCTGTAACTAGAAAGGTTGTCAGTACCGTTCTTGTCGTCGAGCGGTCGGAGGGTCGCGCCTTGAAGGTCCAGCGGCCTGTCTACTTCATTAGTGAGGTATTGGCCGACTCCAAGACTAGCTACACTCAGGTGTAGAAGCTGTTCTACGCCGTCCTCGTCACCAACCGCAAGCTCTGCCACTATTTCGACAGCCACTCTATCCGAGTGGTGACAAACTTCCCGCTTGGGAGATCATCAACGGCAGAGATGTGGTCGGGCGCATTGCCACATGGGCTATGAAGCTCAAGGGCCACAACATCACCTACGTGCCTCGGCAAGCCATCAAATCGCAGACCCTCGTCGACTTCATCGCCGAGTGGACCGAAGATCAAGAGCCGTCGGCCCCCACCGACTTCGAGCACTGGGCAATGTTAATCGATGGCTCTTGCAGGCTGAGAGGCTCAGGGGCTGGCGTTGTCCTCATCTCCCCCAAGAGACAAGTTTTGATACATCTTGTAGATTCATTTCCCCACCTCCAACAATGCCGTCGTGTACGAAGCTCTGCTCCATGGCCTCTGAATGGCCATAACACTTGGTGTTCGACGACTCTACGTCAAAGGCGCCTCCGAGCTCATCGGAAATAAAGTCATGAAGATATCAAGCTGTCGAGGTCCCAAGATGGAGGTTTACTGCCAGGAGGTTCGCAAGCTCGAAGACAAGTTCGACGGGCTCGAGCTCCATCATGTTCTACGCCTCGACAATGAAGCGGCCGACACTTTAGCCCGAATGGCCTCGGGACGAGATCCGGTTCTCGACGACATCTTCCTCGGGGTCCTCTCCAAGCCAATGATCAAGCTCAAAGATGATGCCGCCGACCCCCAGGTCGAGGCGGCAGTCGGCGAGCAAGCTTCGACCCTCAGGGCAAAGGTTATGGCCATCGTCCTCGACTAGTCATAGGACATCTTCACCTTTCTCCAAGATGTCACTCTTTCGGCCGACACCAATGAGGCCTGACGGCTCTCATGCCGAGCCAAAGCGTACGTCATCATCGACAACGAGCTCTACAAGCGGAGTCCCAGCTGCGTTATCCAGCGCTGCATCCCTCAAGCGGAGGGTCTCCATCTCCTCGATGACATTCACTCGGGCATTTGCGAACACCACGCAGCCCCGAGGACTCTGGTCGAGAAAGTTTTTTGCTGGGGATTCTACTGGCCTACGACGGTCTCCGACGTCGAGAAGCTGGTTCGCTCCTGCAGAGGCTATCAGTTCTATGCCCGACAGACGCATCTGTCGGCCCAAAACCTTCAGACGATCCCGATTACATGGCTCTTTGCGGTCGGGGGCTTGACATTCTCGGGCCTTTCCGACCAGCACTCGGGGCGTCATCCACCTCTTCGTCGCCGTCGACAAGTTCACCAAGTGGATCGAAACCAAACCGGTCCCCTGCATCAGTTCCGACCGGGCCATCGTGTTCATCCGCGACATCATCTACCGGTTCGAGGTTCCGCACTCCATCATCATCGACAACGATACGTAGTTTACCGAACATGTCTTTCAGAAATTCTGCGAGGAGTACCACATCCAACTCGACTTTGCTTCCATGGCCCATCTGAGGACCAACGGTCAGGTCGAATGCACCAATGGGATGGTGGTCCAAGACTTAAACCCACGGATCTAGGACTCTGTCAGACAGGCAACCGAGCGATGGGTCAAGGAACTTTCGTCCGTGTTGTGAGGCTTGCAAATGACCCCCAATAGGACCACTGGGTTCACCTCCTTCTTCATGACCTTCGAAGCGGAAGCTGTGCTGCCGACCGACCTCAACTACGACTCCCTGAGGGTCCGAACCTATGACGAAAAATGGTCGGAAGCTACACGATAGGACGCCCTAGACCCGCTAGACGAAGCATGAGACATCGTCATGATACGATCGGTTAAGTACCAGCAAAGTATGCAACGACTACAAGTTTGGCTCGTCAAGGGTCGGACTTTCAAAGTCGGAGACCTTGTGCTCAAGAGGGTGCATGACAAGACCGACCATCACAAGTTGTCTCCACCCAGAGAAGGAACTTATGTAATCAAACGAGTCCTAAGGCCTAGCGTCTACAAACTGACGACCAAAGGCGGCTGGGAGCTAGCCCATGCATAGAACATTGAGAATCTGCGCCAATTCTATGCATAATAAAATCAGTTAAGTTTTTTGTGCACATCTCATTTTTATTTACTTAACTACTTTGGAGGGCGAAGCGTGGCCTACCCGGCCACCCTTCGCCGCCTGGGGGCTACTCTTAGTGTCCCTGTCCAAGGGACGGGTCGTTCGCCCCTTTCATTTTTCTTTTTAAGGCTCCGTGCTCATCTTTCGCTAAGGCTCCGCGCCTCGTCTTCTCTAAGTCTACATGCCTTTCTTTTGTTTCTTCGAGGACCGACCCTTCGACCCGTGCCCAGCTACTGGGTGACCCTCGGACGTTCTGAAGTGGACTATGAGCATTTTCATTTGAGTCTTTTCTCGCGGCTAATGACTGACGACCTAGCGTTGGTGACGCTCTACGACTGTATCGAGCCCAATACTCGACCCTACGAGTTATACCTGACCCAGTCGCTCAATCAACACCCAACGGATTACCAAAAACGCTAAGTACGAAACACTACCGACAGCACAAACGGGGTCGGAAACAACACTTCACATAACGACGAGCACGAAAGTTCACATTGTTTTGTAGGACATTATTTACAAACAAGTTCCTAAAATGACAGATACAACTACGTGCGAGGAGACAAGTGCCCAAAGTGCTCCCGAAGGAAGTTCTGCCTCTGGTATCCAGACACGATGTCCCGAGCCTGGGGCTTCACTTCGTCCTGCAACCTCAGCATCTTCACCTCCGACGTCCCTGCGGCGAATCCCTTGGAGATACGCCCGAGGTCAGCGTCGGGATAACGCGACCAAGTGTGTGCCAGAGTCAGCGCCGCTCCATCTTGCAACGCCACCACCAGCTCGGAGCTGATGAGCCCGGAGAGTAGAGGCAGCACTCGGATTGCGTGATCTGTGGTGATGAAACCCTCGCGAGCGTCGGTGAAGACTTGGTGCAGCAGGAACGAACTCCCTCGCACAACGTTTGGAACTCGCCGATCGCATCTGCATCAAGCGCAACACTAAGGGACCGACCCCCATAACTTGACGAACAAAATAAATACTTACCATCCCGATCTTTCTTCGCAGCTTCGGCCGCAGCGCGTTCCTCTGACAGCTCCCGTTGAAGCTGAGCTACCGTCGCCTCGTGGGCCTCCCGCTCCTGCGTCTAAGCGGCAGCCGAAGACTCTCTCAGCCCTACCAGATCCGTCGAGAGCTTCTTGACCTCATCCTCGACCACCGCAAGGTGTGCATCCGAGGTGTCTTGACTCTACCAGGCAAGGCGGCAGAGCTCCTCGGATCGAGCGAGGGCGCTTTCAACCGACTCGCGGGCTCCCTCAGCAGCGTGCGTCTGGTTATATGGCTCCTCCATGTCTGTAGCATGTCGGTCGATGTGCTGCCTGAATTCTACGCAATGCAGAGAACTTCAATACGCAGACCAACCAAGCGAACTAAAGGACGCGAAGGAAAGAACACTTACGCACGACGGTGAACTTGGCGAACGCGAGCTCCTCCGAGGGCCTGGACTTCTCCGTTCGCACTCAGGTGATCTCCCTCTGGGTCTTGATGCCCTCCTCGAATGAGATCTTGGAGTTGAGCTCGGCTGCCTTGGCGACACAACGCTGCTCGGCAGTGACCTTCCTGGCCTCATCAAGATCAGCTCGGGTCTTCGACAGCTCCTCGCGCAGCGCATCAACTTCGGCCTGGAGAGGGTCCTGCAAGGGGTAACCCGCCGACCGATGAAGGGTCTCCTGCAACGGGTCCCCCACTTAGCTCCACAACCAACTAAGGTTCGTAAGAAACCAACTCAATAGAAATTATCACTTACTCGGCACTGCCGTGCATAGGGATCCTCGAAGATATCCCGGCACTCGGTCAGGGACTCTAACATACCATGGAGGTGCGAGATAGCCTCGACAACGAGCCGACTCGCCATCGACGCCTGGCCGTCGAGGTGCACCGAAGCCTCCTGACCACGTCGATCGGAGCAACGGGAGCGGGAAGAGGTGCCGCTTGTTGTTCCACGACAATCGACGGCGACCAGGGTTTATGATTTCGTTTGGACCGCTAAAACCGATCGGAACCGGTTTGACAAAAATCCGTAAAAACCGGTGGAAACTGTTTCAAATCGAAAATTCAAAATTTGAATGAACTGCTACAGTAAACCATTCGGTTTCACCGATTAGCCAAGCAGTTTTAACGGTTAGCCGACCAGTTTCTTCGGTTTTCACAGTTTTAATTTCAAAATTTGAAACCCACCGGTTTTAACTGTAAACCGAGCGGTTTTACCGGTTTTCGGTATTCCAAAACTTTTCAAATTTCCAAATTTTTTAAAAATTTTAAAACGACAACCGGTCGTCCGGTGAAACCAGACCGCAGCGATAAGGTCGAAAACCGCGAAAACGAGCGGTTTACCGCGGTTTTGTGAACCCGGACAGCGACGGCTCCCTCGTTCCCTCCGCCGCCTGGGGCTGCACCGGCTCCCTCAACTCCTTCACGACGGCAGCAAAAAGCTGTCCCATCGGCTTCCCCAGGACCAGCACCTGCGAATCCAACGCCTCGCTGACTTGGGGAAGCGCCTAGGTCGGGGACTGTGCCCGCACCTGCACCTCTAGCTCACTAGCAATGGACGCTGACGACGACGGCGTTGTCAGCTCCTTCGGCCCTGCGGCGGGAGAGGACCCTAGCTCTTGAACCTCCCCAGCACTCACGCTCGGGGGCTGAGCTTCATCTGCCCGGGAATCGACGCTCGGGGCTGCACGGGCTGCGCTCCATCCGCCCCCGCATCCGTGCTCGGGGGCTGTGCTTCGACTTCCCCGGCGCCAACACTTGGGGGCTGGACCTCACCCTCCCCGGCCTCTGCGTCCGAAGGGGGGGAGCGCTTTCTTCACCCGCTTCTTCCCTCTCCCCAGGGATTGGCTCGGGCGGTGGCGGTGACGGTGCGGCTGCACCAGCTGCGGGCTCATCAGTCGATGCACTTTGCGCCGGCAATGACGACGATTGCGCAGCAGACTACGTCGACTCGGTGGTTGCAGTCTCCCCCTCGAACGTTGAACCTGCCGCATGGGCCCGCGTCGCAGCAATCGAAGATGGGGAACTGCGCAAACAAACAAACGCAATCACAACATAACCGACGGTAAGACAAATTACGATAAGCTAACTAGAAATGCAGGGACTCACGCTCGCGATACTCGGACCGAGAACGGGAGGCCTCGGCTCGATGCCGGCTGTCTGATCCTTGGCCCTGCAGCAACCGCGACTGGGGGTGCCTAAGGGTTGGCGGAGGTCTCGACCATCTCTGTCCTCGCCCTCTTTGAAGAAGGCTCGACCGCATCATCACGCTCCCTTCGGCGGCAAACGCGCTCGTTCAGCAGCATGTTGTAGGAGTCGTCCAGCGCGACAACGACAGAAGGCCCTGCTACGACAGGGGCGGCAGCAGCAACAGTAGGGGCGGCGGGAGACCACCATGACCTGACCGACGACATCGATCCAGCGGCTGCACTTGAAGCAGTCAGCCCGGCGCTCGGGGCCATCAGCTCAGTGTTCGAGGCAGCCTGCCCCTCACCTTGAGCAGCCGGACCGGTGCCTAGAGCAGTCGGACCTGCAGCCATGTCCGCAGCAGCGACCACGACAGGAGTCGACGCGGGTGACGGTGAGATATCCTCCTACGGCAATCACATACAAACACAAGCCTAAAAATACGACGACTACGCTACACTCTACCTCGACGATCAACGAAAAGGGAACGATGCGACTTACCAGTCCTCCCACCTGGTGTCTTGTGTCTAGATGGGCTGGCCCGTCGGCCAGCTCAGCCACCACATCGCCCTCCGAGATCCGGCCCAGCAGCATGATCAGGTGGTTCGCTGACAGCTCGAACCAGATCATCTCGCGCATGCCATTGAACTGGCCGGTGTAATCGCACAAGAGTCGGGGACGCAGACGAAGAGGGTGAACGGCACTTGACGAAGGTTGCGACAAGCTTGGTGCCATTCAAGCCCTCCTCCTGAAGCTCCTCGATCCGTCGGAGTAGTGGGTCCAAGTCATCTTCTTCTTCGGCAGTGAACCTCGCGCACCATGTGTCCAGGACCTGGGCGGGCTCATCACTGAACGGCGGCAGGCCGGGGGCGGCATTACCAAGGTAGAGTGAACCCTCATGCCACCCCTGCAACGACTTCTTTAGTAGTACGTCGAAGTACTTCGACGCCCGGTTGTTGCGGAGACAAATCCTAGCACCTCCAACGCTCCAGGTAATGTTGCCCTCCTTCTGTTGTGAAATGCGTAAGAAGTACCTTCACAAGTTGAAGTGCGGGTCGATGCCGAGGTACGCCTCGCAGAGCGTGATGAAGGCGGAGACCTGCAGCACCCCATTTGGGTTGAGGTGGTGGAGGCAGACGTCGTACTAGGCCAAGAGACTACGGAAGAAGTTGGAGCTGGGCAGCGCTAGCCCACCTCGTGGAAATCGGTGAAGGAGACCACCTCGTTGGCCCCGGCGTCGACGTGCGCTCCTCGATCGCTGGCCGCCACCGTGCAACCTCCCTCGACGGGAGCATGCCAGCCCTGACGTAGTTCTCGAGGACTCCCTCGGTGACGATGGACCTCTTCCAGGGAGAGCCGGCCATGGCGACGAAGACGAGAGCGAGAACGACGGCGAGATAAGGAGGCGATAGGGCGCAAGGAAGACGAAGGCAAGGGCTCATACGTCTCTGGATTTTGAAACAGATCAAGACGAATGGGAGGCCAGCGGAGGCCTTTTATTCAAACCACCACGTCGATGTGATGGCGCATCATGATGGGCGCCTAAACCGTCGGGCACCCGCGAGTTTTGATACCCACTCACCAACAAGTGGGCCCAGCACAAACTTTGGAAACTTCCGCCGACGGGTGCGGTAACTGCGCACACCTGCCAGGGCAGTTAATGCCTGGTGGGCCTCCTTTCAACAGGACGCACCAGTGCGAACCGTCACGTTTTTTTGAGCCGCTCGATCAGTTGATCTGACCGTCCGGATCAATTGGCGGTTGCAATTCTCAGATGTTTCATCCGCCATCCACGTGGAGGCAGCGAAATCGTGCGACTGTCGGAGCCGCTACCGACATCTGCTACTAACAACGTGAGTCATCTCATAGATCAGGGCAAACAAAAGGTCGAATGATAAACCGACCGACCTGATACTTACTCGGGGCGCTGATCATGGAAAATGACTGGCCTGCCCAGTCTGACATAGGCGTGATGCTGATCATGTATGAGATAAGGTCGGCCCGACCGGCTCAATTTAGGCATCCGTTCCGACGCTCGGCTGATAACGAAAATCAGTTTTGAACCGACCCCAAAGGTCGGGAGTTATCAATTCAAAGACTTATCCTTCTACCAACTCTTCGGATCGCCCGGGGGCTCGGGGCTACGCCCTACGAGCGCGCTTGTGCACACCCATAGGATTTCTACGCGACAAAGATGAAGATTTAGCCCCGCGACCGACCGTTCGGGTCGCTCGGGGGCTCGGAGGCTATGCCCTACGGGCGCCCTCGCGCGCCCCCTTAAGATCAACCATCGATGACCGACGACGAAGACGAAGATTTACCCCCCGACCGACCCTTCGGATCGCCCGGGGGCTCGGGGGCTCTGCCCTATGGGCGCGCTCGCGCGCCCCCGCAGGATCAATGATGAAAACCGAAGACCAGAAGAAGACTTAGCCCCGCGACCGACCCTTCGGATCGCTCGGGGGGCTACGCCCTACAGACGCGCTCGCGTGCCCTGTAGGACCAAGCATCAATCTTTGTCAAAGATCAGCCCAGCGCCACCTCAACAAGGATAGCAAACGGTGCAGGACTCGAGGGCTACTGTCAGGATAATATACCCCGAGTACCTACGGACCCGGCCTCTACGTAAAGGCCCTTCTGTGAAGTACGACCCACGGCCCATCTACAGCCCACGAAAGACTTAAGCAAATCAACCACCAGGATGATGACGCGGCTCCTAGGGGTCGGGGAATCCAAGCCAACCGCTTTCGGCACCTGCACCGGTTTTACTAACATAGCCCGACCCCCGAAGGTCGGGGCTAGATGACGACAAGACTTGGCCGCCCATCCGAGGGCTGGCCACCGCTCCAACGGTCAAGCCTGACGGACACAGAGATTTCTGACGACATACATCAGGAGAAAAAGCAGCTCATAAGACGGTAAAGCAACCAGGCTGGGGCGATAAAGCATTCTAGATGCACGTAAAGCAATCCGGCGGGAGGTAAAGTTGCCCGTCGGGCGGTAAAACTAAGCGGTAAAGCAACTTTTGTTCCCCCGCGGTGGATAGAAGGATGAATGAATGACGCCGACCGTCTGCTCCAGCGCCAAAGGGCGCCAGAGGATCAAACTCACAGAAGACCGTGGCCTCACCCGTCAGGGGTCACTCGATTTCATAGGCGTCAAAGCATATAACCTCGGTCCGGCCCTATATAAAGGGGGCACTAGGGACGCTAGTCCACAGGACATTCAGTTCTATCACACATCACCCACGAGCGCAGGGGCTCCTCTCCGTGTGAGGTCCCTCCGCCATTGTATTCGTGTTCTTGAGTTCATACGATTCGATGTCTCTCTCGATCCAGGATGTAGGGTATTACGTCTCGACGTGGCTCGAATCAGGCTAACTCTTAAGTCTTTCATATACTAGGCCATTTTGAATACGAAGAGCGCACTGATACTCCCTCTGAATACGTAAATTTTACTGTATCGATGGTCAGAATATCGACAATATCTAACTCAAATTTTACGAGTAATGTATAAATACTCATAAAATTTTTAGTAGACACCGTGGGTACTAATTTGCATCCCTAGTTTAATTCATTTTCATGTTTGCGTGGTCAGAATTCACTGTGAAAAAGATACGCGCCGCACTTTCCACAGTGGTCACTCTGAGCAATGGAGGTCCGCAAGTACTCCATCCGTTTCTAAATTGTTGTCGCAGTTTACTTCGAATATCAACTTTCACCAATCGTCTTATTCAAAAAATTAATTCAAATATTTAAAATTATAAGTTATGATTCAAATAACTCTAATGAAAAAGTAATTTTTATCAAAATATATGATATTCATTAAATTTTTTTTAATAAGATGAATAGTTAAAATTCACGTTAAAAGTCAATGGCGACAATAATTTAGGAATTGAGGAAATACTTGATACGAATGCTGAAATAGGGATCACAATTCAGGTGCGGGTTTCAGATACTCGTCGGGTTTTGCACCCGACAGGTGCGGGTCCATTTATTCACCCGTGGGTGATACCCGCATGCGACTCGAAATAAAAGGGTGCGGATCGGGTTTTTTCTCACCTGCGGGTGACCCGTCGGGCACCCGAATTGTCTCTCGGGTTCGAAATTACATCAGCACTCTCCTCTATCATACGGATTTTTGCTTCACTCAACCCGAACCCAACCCGTACTCACCTTTGTCATATGAATTTTTGCTTCACCCAACCTAAATCTAACCCGAACCTGACACGCTATGGACCGAGATCGGGTGCAGTTGGAGTTGCAACTGCAACTTAAGGACTGCACGTGATCTCATCCGTCCAATTGAAACGCGAATGACCCAGATGAATCGCTCACCTGAAACCTAAATCTAACGCGAAGGACATGTCTGTGTAATAATGATAGATATATATTTTACGACAAAATATAATGCAAACCTGACAGCACCGACACTCACCTGAAACTTGATGGGTTCGAGTTTAATATTGCACCAATAAATTTTTTTAAATTGGGTGGGCTTTTACAAAACGCAACCCTTACCATCCCTATGCAGAAAACCAGAGTCAACAACTAAGCCAGAATTCTTATTTTTCGATCGTTTGCCCATTCCTAACGCTTGGAAGCGGAGCTGCATCTCGACTCGCCGGCGCATGCAGCGTTCCGGCGCGCGAGCCGCGTCCTTCTCTCCTCCGAGAGCTGCCTGGCGAACCCGGCGAGCGCGTCCGCGTTGGTCCCCGCTCCCGGCACGGGCTCGTACCGCCCCGTCTCCAGGTTGACCCTCGACACCCGCTGTGCGAGTATCCGCTCCCCGACCGCCACGAGCCCGCGCATGTTCTCCGGCGTTGCCGCGTCCACGGTGGCCGCGGCGCCGCGGAGCGAGTTGTCCTGGATGCGGAGGTACCCGCCGTCGCTGTGGAGCGACTGGAACATGACGGACGTGTGGATGTCCACGAGGTCGGAGCTGGCCGCCATGAAGATGTCGATGATGGGCGCCATGCCCTTGTTGCGGAGCCAGCTGATGATGCCCCACTCCGAGCACTGCCGCGCCGTGTACAGGCCCTGGTCGGACGTCGAGCCCGTCCCGAGCGAGAGCACCAGGAACCGACCGCAGTGCGCCGGCTTCACCGGGAACAGCTCCTCCTTCTCCTTCGCCACCAGCGTCTTCGTGATCTGCGTCATCGCCACCATCGTCGGGTTGTTGGCCGCCACGCCGCCGTCGATCAGGTTGTACTCGCGTTCCTTGCCGCTGGCGGAGTCTTTCGTCCGGAAGTAGTGCGCCGGCAGGTACGTCGGCGCGGCGGACGTGCTGATGCACACGTCCGAGAGCAGCGCGTTCTTCAGCGGCATGCACTTGGCCTGCAAATCGACACGTACGTTTATGTGCCGAGAATTGGTTTCTGGGGATTCAAGATCGATCCACGTACGTCGTAGGTGGAGAAGATGATGGGCTGGAGGAGCCTGACGTCGAAGGTGGGGATGACGACGTTCGTGAGCATGTCGCACAGCCTCGTCTCGCCCAGCATGCTCCTGATCTTGCCGCGCAGGTACTTGCCGTTGTACCGCGGCCGCGTCAGCGCGGTCACCGCGGCCGCGAGCCAGTTCCTCCTGCCGCAGCTTAACATTCAAATTCAACCACCCAGTCAGATTCAGATCGATCAACCACCCATTCCTTGAATGACCAGCCGCACCTGCGTGGTGCACACCACAATCTCTGACTCACCTCTGAGGGAAAATGCGCGGGCCGTTCTCGAGGTAGAACCGGTTGATGTCCCCGGCGGCGCAGAGGGGCCGCCCGTCCTCGCCGGGCGTGGTGATCATGGCGGTGACGAGCCCGCCGGTGCTCGTCCCGGCGATGCAGTCGAAGTAGTCCGCCAGCCGCGCCTCCGGACCGTCCCGCTCCTGCAGCCTGGCTTCGAGAAACGCGAGGATGGTGCCGGGAATGAGGCCCCGGATGCCGCCCCCGTCGATGGCCAGGACCGTCACCCTTTGCCCCGGCGACACCGGCTCGCCGACGATGCCGCTCGCCATCGCTCGCGTGCTGCACGCGTTGCAGGGCCGCCGGCACGAGTAGCTCGCCATTGATTTCTCTGCGCCGTGCCCGCTCGAGAATGGTCGGTCGTTCTGCTGCTATACGTTCAGGGCCGGAAACTGAAGAAGACGATTGTTCAGCTGCCTCGCACTGGCCATGCACGAGGGAACTGGGGAGATCAAGATCCAAGAAGATCGTGGAGTGCTTGCGGCGAGTGTTGCGAATGGTCAAGGGCTTGCCGAGGAGAGTAGCGGTGGTCTATTTTTGGAGTGACAACCTGACAGAGGACGAACACTCGCATGCAGCTGACACGTCCATTTGCTACCAGAAGAAACTCGAGCCATGGGCTGTTCACTACCGGTCAGCGGATGAATAGTAGTTTCCTGATTCACTACCGGTTTTCCCGAACCATGAATACTCGTGGTCGTGGACCGCTGGACTCTACGTGTTGTATCTGTTTTAAAATATAATTATTTTTAAGTTTAAATAAAATCAAAAAAATTTAACTTTTACCATAATATCTAGAAAATATAATTATATATTATTAGTAGTCAAAATAATAAAAGTTTAACTTTGACTAAACTTAACGTTAAACCAAAGAAATTGTTCGGTTTCACAATTTTCCAGTAAAAAACTCGGTAAACCACAAAACTGAGTGATTTACTGTAGTATTTCATCCAAATGTCATTTTGAGTTTTGATTTTTTAAATTGATAGACAAACCAATCAGTTTAAATGGTTTCCATAGTTTTCTGTCAAACCGGTGGGGAGCGGTATATATGTTATAAAACAGAAAACACTTTGTTCAATGATTAGAAATATAAATTATAAATTATTTTAAATTGCTAAGTTTTGAGAATATAAAAATCATATGATCATATTTGTGTTAAAAATATTTTCATAAAAAATATACATATATCACATTTCAATAACTATTGTTATAAAAAATAGAAGTCAAAGTTATATTTTGGAGACCATATACTGGAGGGAGTATATATGCAGGTATAATACTTCATCACGCACTTCAGTCGGTAATTTCTCTTAGACATTTCTAAGACAATAATTAATCGATTGACTAATTAGCCATATGTGAATTTATGTGCATAATTAATCACTCTTGAATCTTATACTGCATGTATATCTTTAATATAGAGAGGGATTAAAAATTTTCTAATATACATGGTTCTAGTTGTAGAGTCGATATATACTTTCTGTTTCAAATATATTTCTACGGAATGACAATTGTTATATAAGTTTCCAATGTGTTTTATTTTTATTATTGTAAATTTTGGCTTAAAATTGAAGTAGAGTACTTTTAAATTTCAAATTTGTTTCACTCTTCCAAATTTTGACTGGTAAGGCTCCTTTTGGTATTTAACAACATATTTATAGGGATAATCGTGTACATATGTGTGTTTGTATCTGTATATCCATCGCAAAAAAAAAAAGTGTGTTTGTATCTGTATTGGGGCTGTTGCATTCTGCATGGGCCAATTCCCGGCCTACCTCCGACAACCCGTGTCAGGCCCGTGTTTAACGAATTAGGATCGAATTTCCCTGCTTTTGGAGTTATATTTAAGCTGTGCTTTCACCCCGTGCAGAAATTGGATCGAAAATGAAGTGTACCAAGTGGGAAGTGTAGAGTTTGTTTTTTTACTTTTCTCTCTAAATTTCTCCCAAAATTTTAGATTTTTCTGCTGTGCAGATTTGTTCATTCCTTATAATTAATGTAAGAAAATAAGATCCCAAATGAATATAAATTTTAAAATATTTTGAGCGTATATTTTTTACTTATTAAGGTTACATATTATTAATTAATCAAGTGTTCTTGGTGAAAGATTTAATTATTACAGTGGTAACTATTCGAGCAGTAAAAAAATAAAGCGTTGCAAATGTGCATGCATGAACTGAGCATACATTTAAAAGTTTTAAATAACATTTTAAAAATTAAAAATAAACTTAATAAGAATAATAGTAGAAAAATAAAAAATGTGCAGATGTGATCGGATGGGCTCCAGCATGGTTTAAAAACTGTAGAAACGGCTCGGTTCCGTAAAAACCAATAAAAACGGTCCGAGTGAATACTACAACGGACGTGTTCGATAAAACCAGTCACATGTTACTGTTGCAAGCAATTTTTAATTAGTTTATCGACCAGTTTTCTGCACTATTCAAAATTGGACTTATGCCCTCTTTATTTGAGCCGGAGCTTTTGAGCTTTTATAAAAGCTGGTTTGTGGTTAATTAAAAAACTGATTAGTAAAATTTAAATGTTGGCTTTTATAATATACATTTAGTTTTTCTGCACCAAAAGCTAGAAAAGCAACCTTTAGTAAGCTTCGAGGGCGGAGCCACCGGGAGACCATCCTGGGTCCTGCCCCCCTTGCCTACTAAAAATTATCTTAAGTATACATATATTAGCCTTAAATTAGTTAGCTTATGTAGTGTTTGGCTACTTGATTGTAATGTTGTGCTATATAAGCAAAAAAAGAAATCTTATTTATTTATTTATTACAATCAAATTGTAAACAAATTTGATTTTAAATATATTTTAAATTATGGTTTATAGCAATATCATCATGATTGGCCCCCTCTTGGATTCTGTTCGCGCTCCGCCACTGGTAAGCTTTTCATCTTTTAGTTAATTTCTGTAAAAGCTAACTTTTTAGTATTCTAAAAGCGAGCTTTTGAAAACTTTATTTGTTTCAGCTTCTCAGTTTTCAACTTTTTAGCTAAAAAAGCCAGCTAGAAAGCTGAAACAGAGAGGACCTTAAGCCAGTTTTGTTAACCTTTGGTTCTACTCCGATGGGAAGATTCCCATCTGTATTGTATCCTATAGAAAAACAAAAGAAAATTAAATAATTTTGGATTAATTTGGTGGATGCTATTACAATTCTTCAAAATTTGAGATATGACATCCTATCTTACATGTCATCCACTTGCAGTATCCCCGTGTAAATGACACGATGGTGGCATATTTTCAAACTTAAAAATTGCAATGGAGATCTAATAACAAACATGGTATGATTGGGCTAATATAATAAATTAGACTTCTTATGGTTTTTTTGGAAAATACCTGCAGATACTTACAACCATAGACCATGGTAGTTTAACAATTGAATACTCACAAAACTGTGAGGCCCATAAAAAAAAGCTCAACTCATATAGCTTGTTGATGTGAGTAAACCATGAAAAATAATCACACTTTACTATATCAAAAAAGGATATATCAACTTAAATACTCCCTCCTTTCCAGTTTAGATGACGTTCTAGCAAGGAACAGAGAAACCAAGGAGTGTCTGATTTTTACTCTGCTGACCCTACTCCCATCCATCCCTGCTCCTACTAATAACTAGGCTAGCAGCAGCATTTAATCAACTTCGTCACTCGATGCCGCTTGGAACGCTGCATTGGAACGAAGGGTAGCAGTGGAAACATTTCCATCGCAGTGGCTTGAAACTCGAGAACGTCATCTAATTTGAAAATTTCTCATGACCCTAAAACGACATCTAAATTGAAATGGAGGGAGTAGTAAGTAACTCAAAACTTAGTAATTTCGGGTTAAACTTTTTACTCAAAAGCGAGGATGAAATCGTATGAGCCATATTTGAGATGGACCACAAATCATATACATGGGTATGAGCCATATTTGAAATGGACTATTACAAATAGACTTCACAACCTAAGACATGCTGAAAATTAAGGCATGCTGTGGACAACGGGGCAACATATATGATCTGTCCTCTAATCTTTTGATGCACTTCCATCTGCCGCTATCAGAGGAAGCTTATGTTCAATTTCAGATGCTTCTTCATGAGATTCAAGACTGGTATCCTAGTGGTGAACTTGACGAATGGAGTTATATATGGGGTTCAAAAAATTCTTCTTCCATTCAGGCATATAAACATCTAATGGGGCATCTACCACTTCCTCCAATATACAATTGGCTTTGGCAATCCTCTTGTCAACTCAAGCATAAAGCATTCTTTTGGTTAATACTGAAAGATCGTGTTAATACACGAAACATGTTGAGGAGAAGGAATATGGTTCTTGATTCATATGTCTGTGAATTGTGCATATTGCAGCAAGAAGAGACCCTGGAACATCTTTTCTTATTCTGCAACTTTGCGAAGCTTTGTTGGCTCAGTATTGGTGTTTCTTTGAGACATCCAAGGGATGCTTTGCAGGCTTTTCATCATATTAAAAGCCAATTGCCAGTTTCATTCTTTATGGAGATTGTTATCTTAATGACCTGGAGCATCTGAAAAACTTGGAATGATTGGATCTTCAACGGAGAGGACCCAATGCTGGGAAAGTGCAAGTTCAGATTCTTGGAGGAGTTCAAGCTGCTATTGCTTAGAGCAAAGAAGAAATATTTCCCTCACATCGAAGAGTGGCTTAATTCTCTGTAGCTTTTATTTTTGTTTCTTTTCTTTTTGCCTTTTTTGTTTTCTCTTGTAATTCTTTGGTACTTTTTAATATATATATATATATATATAGAAATGTCGGCAATGGTTTCAGCAATGTCCGTCGGATGCTATATATCCATCATTGAGGGCAGCGACCTGTAATAGGTAGGGGTGATAAAAAAGACTCGAGGATCCTTTCGCTAATTATTTCGGTTCTTTATTAGATTTTAATTAAAAATAAATAAAAATTTAGATTGATTCTATTTCGATCTGACATTCACTATTTTAGTTTATTTTCTTCATCTTGTTTTCACCCGTAGTAATAGGTCGTTGCTACTAGATCATGGCAGGTCCAGGACACGGTACCGTTCCCTTCTCTCTCTCTTTCTTTGCCACGAATGGCTCCATTCTTTTAGGAGTGGTGTTTCGGTACTTGCCGGTACTTAAGGTACCGCCCTCGTTGGTAAATCACAGCCGCTGATTAATTAGGAATTTTATTTACTGTACGGAAGGTAGTTTGGTAATTCATCTTCAGTTATCGCCAAGTAATCGGACTCAATGGTCGACGGTTGCAGCATAATCGTGGCTTCGTCGTCGTGGCTCTGCGAACACGCGCCGGCCACCGTATCTTGCTGCGCGGATGCCGTCGCGCTCCGGCATCCCATGCCGCGCTCCGCCATCCACTGCCGCATGCGAAGCCGCGCTCCGCCATCCCCTATCGCGTCGACGCCGCCGAGCTCCGCCGTCCCACGCTTGCGACGCCATCGCACTCTCGGAGGTGAGGACGGCGCGACGTCGCCGACCCCACCAGAGGTGGTTGGCGTCAGCAGGGAGCAAACTCACGTTGAAGAGACCGGCCCTAATGTTGTGAAATATGAAGTTACAAAACTAATCTTACTCTAATTAAAAATAAATGATAATATTAGTACCGAATCCACCATTAAAATATCTTTATCAAATATCTTTTTATTTCTAACAATCAAATCTAACTAAACAGACGGCTCTAATTAATTTTAAGCAGCCTAACACCACTCTTCTTTTTGTTACGTGAAGAGCAGATCCACGCCGATCTCTCCGAAGAACTGGAGCAAAGCAGAGGACTGAACTAACGTACGCTGCAATTTACTCAAGAAAAGGAGCGAGGGAAAACCGGTTCCCTTAGTCTGCAATTTAATTAATATAGTCGTCGACTTTTAAATTCAACTTTAATTATTTATTTTATTATAAAAAATTGATAAATTTAATATATTTTGATATAATTTAATTTATTATTAGTGTTATTTGAATCACAAATTAAAATTTTACATTTTTAAAATTTTTTAATAAAATAAATAGTTAAAATTAAATTTAAAAGTCAACGACGATATTAATTACAAAATAAAGAGAGTACTACGGTCCTATCAAACATGAGGTGTCAAGATTTCTCTTTCAAACAAACTGGAGCGGTCCTCACGGTCCAGAGAGAGAGAGAGAGAGAGAGAGAGAGAGAGAGAGAGAGAGAGAGAGAGAGAGAGAGAGAGAGAGCTTACCGCACACTGAGGAAGCAAACGAGGCAGGGGCTGGAACACACTGAAAACGACGGGTGAACGGAACAGCGTTCCAGCTCCCACTGTACTCCGCGATCGATCCGACTGGTGAATGGTGATGCATATCTTGTTGACCTGCGAGCGACATCACCGACTGATTCCCCGTTCATTTGGACAAGGACGGCCGCAGGAAATGCTTGCACAGGGCCATACACATGTAACTCAATATGCCTGCGGATAGATTTAGCATCTCATCGTGGGGCAGTAGCGCGTGCGTATGTTGCACTGAAAACGGCACGGGGAAGTCCCGTACCGACCAGCTACCATTTGCGTATTTCCTCCTTTGTTTTCGGACTGCCAGGATGTCCGAATTTGTTCTTTTTTTAAAATCCAAATTTATCTTGTTTGTTTTTTTACCAGTTTTTCCATTTTTCATTTCCACCTGGTGTTTTAAATATGAAAACAGAAATAGTTAGTGTGTTTTTCTAATGGTTTCTGACCATTTTCAGCGGTATGCAAGCCTTCAGCTAGTGTCTTCTAGCACAGTTGTAGTTCTAAAATTATCTATGCTGGATAGTTCACATTAACAATTTTAGAATACAACAAAGGGTACTGAAACTGATCGAATGTCATCTTTGGTCCTTAAAAAAAGAGAGTATCACCTTTGGTTGAAAACATGAAGCTAAACAGTACTGTACCTATTATTATGCATTGATTGTGACTGCGATGAATCCAGGTCACATTCTTTCCAAGTTCACCAAACCATTGATAACGGGTCAATTTTCTTAGTTTTAGGCGAAATCCATTCGGTCCGGTTTTACCGGTAGTTGGTTTAAAAAAAATATTTTTTTTGGAAATTTAAAAATGTAAAACCGATCGATTAACGAGTAAAATTGAGTGGTAAGCCGTTTAAACCGGTGGATTTTAAATTTTGATTGTTCAAAACCGTGGAAATATCGGTCAATAAACCGATAAAATCAGAAAAAACTAACTGGTTTTCTGTTTCATTTAATTTTCATTCAAGTTTTGATTTTTGAATTTAGAGCAGTTTTGATCAGGTTTTTGTCAAATGACAAAAACTGGTGGGGACCGGTTTACACGATTTAAACCATAACGCAAACCCTGATTCCTTCCCGTAAGAAGAAAGGTTTGTATTGTTTTGATTGTGTGCACCGTCAGCCTGTGAGTAATCATACATATTTGTCTTTTCTGACTGATTATATAAACAGGTATGAGTATGATTAGATTCATGGCAATATAAAACTATGACATATAATAAATTGTAGTATGATTATGTTCATGTTAATATAAAACTACGATGTATAATAAATTGTAATCAAATAACGGGGCGAGCCACACAATTATTTGGTCTGTTGTGGTTTTTTCCAGTTTATTAAGGATATGCACTACCCCAGCCTCATCACAGAAACCTGCAAACGTTACAGCGCCCAGTTCTTAGACATCACATGATCAACGGTCACTGCACGTCTCCTGCGAGCTATCGCCAATGCAAAGCGGCTCCTTTCCACCGCACCATTGTGAGCGCCCGAGGAGGAAAAATCGATCGAACCGAGGCCGTTGGTTGTGCGCGCCATCGGAGAAGCATCGATCAGAACGAGGTCGTTTTGGATTTCATGTCACGGATAGGTCCGGTGAGCGGTTCCTCTCTCCTCTCCCCTGCTGGGAAGTCACGGAGCCTTATTAGTAATCTGCAGCGAAACTACGGCGCCGCCTCGGCGTGTCCGTGGGACGACGGCACCTATTCCCAGTCCTGCTCGCGCCACCACCGCCTATTTAAACGGGACACTGGCCAAGGTGCCACTCGCAGTTGCATATCACTCGCCTCCTCGACCTCGACATGGACAGGCCGGTGGCTCGGCGTCCCCTGCCCCTGCTCCTTCTCCTCCTCTGCCTTGGCTCGCTCTACGCCCGTGGCTCCGCCGCGTCGGTCACCACCGGCACCCCCGACGGGTCGGAGCTCTGGGGCTACGTCGAAGTTCGGCCGAGTGCGTGGCTGCCCCTCGCGTCTTGCTGTTGCCAACCAACCACCGAGCATTTTCTCGTTTGAAGGGGTGTGTGTGCGCCCGCGCGCTCTTGGATAACGTTGCTGTTTGTGTGGTGTTGCAGAGGCGCATCTGTTCTGGTGGTACTACAAGAGCCCGCAGAGGACGTCGACGCCGGGGAAGCCGTGGCCGGTCGTCCTCTGGCTTCAGGGCGGGCCGGTAAGGAGGACTGTCCGTCGGGCGTCGTCTAGACTCCCCTGCTCTGCACACTCTGCTTCACGAGAAAATTGGCGAAATGAATCCAACTGCTGTCTTCTTCCTCGCATCGCAGGGCGCGTCGGGCGTGGGTCTCGGCAACTTCATGGAGGTCGGGCCGCTGGACGTCAACCTCAAGCCGCGCAACTCGACGTGGCTGCAGAAGGCGGACCTCATCTTCGTGGTCAGTCAGTCAGTCATCAGTTCATCACTCATCAGAGAGCAGTAACTAACAGCTCTATCTGCCCCTGTTACTTCGGTGACGTTCATTGAGTCGCGTTCTCTTTAATGGCGGTTGCAGGACAACCCGGTCGGCGTCGGGTACAGCTACGTGGAGGACGAGAACCTGCTCGTGACCAGCGACTGGCAGCAGGCGGCGGACGCGACCACGCTGATCAAGGCGCTCGTGAAGGAGGTGCCCGTGCTGCAGAGCGGCCCGCTGTTCCTCGTCGCCGAGTCGTACGGCGGCAAGTACGCCGCCACCATCGGCGCGGCCGTCGCCAGGGCTGTCCGCGCCGGCGAGCTCAAGATCACGCTCGGAGGTAAAGAAACGAAAGATTCCGTTCTGTACCAATATCCCCGAGCAGTCGTTGCCCTGCGCCCCCGTTGGAAAAAGAGCTATTAATTCTTTCCTGAGCGATGATGACAGGTGTCGCGCTCGGTGATAGCTGGATCTCGCCGGAGGATTTCACGGTGAGCAGCACATGACACCGACCTCGCGGGACAGAAGAATCTTTCTCTCCCTGCTCGGGTGCTGTTGAACTTGACGAGGAATCACTTCCCTGACTGACCAAACGAAACTTCTCTGCTCTGCTGGATGGTGCAGCTCTCGTACACGCCGCTGCTGCTCAGCGTGTCCAGGCTGGACGACAACGCCGGCGACGAGGCGGAGAAGTAAGCGGCGCGCCGCTCGGCACGCATGTGTTACCTCCTCTTGCCAGTCACGCTCTCACCGCGCGCGCGCGAACTGCGAATTTTGCTGTTGTGGTCACTGCAGGAAGGCGGAGACAGTGAAGACGCAGATCACGTCCGGCCAGTGGGCCGCCGCGCAGGGATCGTGGAACGATCTGCTGGATTTCATCGGCTCCAGGAGCGGCGACGTGGTGAGTAGCCTAGCCGCTCTTGCCGTTGACTCCGACACTGCTATCTGCCATGATGATCTCATAGATATTTTTTATCTTGACTTTTCCTACAGGATGTCTACAACTTCTTGCTGGACAGCGGCATGGACCCGGTGTCGACGGTCGACTCCGCGACAGCAGGCTCGTCGTCGCCGTCGAGCGGCTCGCAGGCGATGAAGTACTCGGCGCACCTCGGCGCCCTGGCCGACTCCGGCAACACCCTCAGCGGCATCATGAACGGGGTCATCAAGCAGAAGCTCAAGATCATCCCCAAGGGCCTCATGTAAGCCGCTTTCTTCTTGCGTTCCCTGGAGCTAGCAGCCATGCATTAACGGTGACCTCAAATCGCAGATGGCAGGAGCTCAACAATGCGGTCTACGGCGCGCTGGTGAACGACTTCATGAAGCCGAGGATCGACGAGGCGGGTGGCGATCGAGCTAACACGACGACTCTACCATCTTTAATTTTGATCTCTTGAAATTGCAGCAGGATTTTTCTGATGAACTTTGTGTTTTCTTCTTCGTTCAGATCGATGAGCTGCTGTCCTACGGCATCAACGTGACGGTCTACAACGGCCAGGTCAGTAGTGCTCTGCTATTCTTACCACAACGCCATTGGAAGCCTAGAATCAGTGAGTGGTTAGTGCACGTGCGACGACGAACTGAGAGAGCATAAACGCCTCATAAGACGTTGAGTCTTGGACGGGACTCGTTGTCCACAAGTATAGTCTTCCCTGATTGCAACATGGGGAGGGGACCTGCCGGTGCCGGCCACGCTGGGCATCGATCCAGGCTTCCAGACTCACCAATGGAACCTAGAGGCGTCCTGGGCAAGCGACCGACAGGTCGAGTAGGGCACAAGGAACAAAGGCCTTGTTCGTCAGAGACAGAGAGCAGGGTAACGTGCCGCCGACATGTTCTTCGTCCCCACAGAAAGGCGGCATCCTTTCTGGAACACGCCATGACCAGGCGAACCCTTGATCGCGAAGTTTAATCGGAAACGGCCGCGTAGGGACGACAACCACCACCACCCCTCCCTGGTCCATGCCGAGAAAGCTCCAAGCGAAGAGCGTTCTATTCTATGGCTGGGGTTTCTTGACGGGTACGCCGTCGACAAGAATCACTCCCTTTTCGCCGTGACGTACGGCGCTGCAGCGAGCAGCGGAGCACGAAATCCGCCGACGCCGGCACCGGGCGTTTCCGCAACAACCGCCAGCTACTGGGCCGCTCACTCACATGGTCAACTGGATCTGCTGCAAACTCTAACCTGATTAAAGATTTGGATTTTGTACAATATTCCCAGCTGATCGATAAGCCTGTAAATTTCAGTATTCAACTCACAATGTATCTTGTCTTGTCTCCTGTCGTCCTCTCTAAAGCTTGACGTAATCTGCTCGACTGTCGGCGCCGAATCATGGGTTCAGAAGCTCAAGTAAGTCGTCGTCATCTTCTCCCCCAACCTTCTCTCCTAGTTTCATTCACCAGCAGGGTTTCTGAAAGCACGGCACGATTTCAGGTGGAGCGGTCTGAAGAGCTTCCTGAGCCTGCCAAGACAGCCGCTGTACTGCGGCGCAAGCAAGGGGACCAAGGCGTTCGTCAGGTCCTACAAGAACCTGCACTTTTACTGGATTCTTGGAGCCGGGCACTTCGTAAGTCTCCAGATCCCAGCATCGGATCTGCTTCCCATGTGGGGCACTTGAATCGATCGGGATGCCTTCCGGTGCTGACTTGCTTTTTTGCTTGCATATATCTAATATGCAGGTGCCTGCCGACCAGCCTTGCATCGCGCTGAGCATGATCAGCAGCATAACCCAGTCTCCGGCAAGCTAGTTGATTGCGTGGGCCTAGCATGAGCACAGTGTATAATTCATGAAATTGTTCAGTACAGGAAAAAAAAAGTGGTCGACGTGAACAGAGAGCAAATGGAATTATTCAGGACGTATAAAAAGCGCTGGTGGGTTAGGCAAAAGTCAAAACTGGGATATTTGATTAACAAATGAAATGAAATAAACTGCTTTCGTGCTTATTAGAATGGCAATATACTAGAATGGCAATATATTTATGAATAATTCTTTGAAGCAATAAAGTTATGCATCAGCATGTTCTATACTGGATGTAAGGTGACTTTCAACCCATTGTATCCTAATGCTAATTCCTTAAGTGTCATATCAACGATTGAGCGATAAGCGGACGTGTTGGAGCAGAACAACTTATGACCCTATTTAGCACAGTTGAAACTTATTAAAAAAACAGTTTATTTTTATATATAGTGAAAAGCAGCTGAAGAATAAGCTGTTGTTTAGTTTATTTTAAAAAGCTGCTGAACTAATAAACTGTAAAATAAGTTTGATGTCAGATACAGCTTCTATTTTTTCTGTGAATAAGTTGAAAATAAGATGTGCCAAACAGAGACTGTATACTATGCATACATTTTTTTTAGATACATATATTATGAGTAGTTATGCATGTCGACGCAGTTTCTTTAGTTCTATGTACCTCTCTGTTTTTTTAATTGATGTTGTCGTTGATTTTTAATCTCAACTTTGACCTTTTATCTTATTCAAAAAATTAGTTCAAAAGTTTTAAGTTGCCAAATGATTAATCAAATTATCACAAAATATATAATTTTTGTCAAATTTTTTTGAATAAGGTGAATAGTCAAAGTTAAAATTAAAAATGAACGATGATATCAATTTAATAACGAAGAGAGTATAATTTTATTGCAGCAGAGCCCATGCATTTTTTTCTCTCAACACGTGCAATGGACTCCTTCTGTTTTTAAAATAACTTAGACTTTTATAATCACTTTGACCATCCGTCTTATTAAAAAATTTGCTCAAATGTGTAAAATTTTAAGTTATGATTTAAATAACTCTAATAATAAATCAAATTATATCAAAATATATAAAATTTATCAAATTTTTTAAATAAAACAAATAGTAAAACAAATTCTTAAGGGCGATATAGCTTTGCCCTTCAGAATTCACTGTTGCAGATAATGCGGCAGCGACAAGAGCAATGCATGTTTCGACTCAAGCGGCCCACGGCCCATTTATTATTTTTTGGTTAATTTTGTTTCGTGGGCCTCCAATTTGGACCAAATTCGTCCTCTGATCCTACCGTTGAGTTTACTTGGATTGTTTTATTGAAATTAGTCCATGTGTCCGTGTTACGTCACGAGCAAGGCAATGTGACGCAATCCATATTTGATATATAAAGATAACGTGATATATTTTTTCTTACGATAAATAAATATAATGTGATATAAGTTCGATACGATATAGTTAAAACAAAATGAATCATTAAAGCGTAAATGTCATCAAAGAATTTGATTTCCCATTATACGAGAAAGATAGTCTCGGATATTTTCTTGCAGAAACTTTCTTACCTTATTTAAATTAGATGCTAACAATTGAACCAAAAATTCTCTCCGAAGTGTTATACCATTCTGTACACACGCAATATAATAATAATATAAGCAATAAATGCATAATTAACTTTATATATTATATTTAATAATATAGATTAGTACCTTAGCATGAACTCGTAGATCATCTCCGTTGCTCTAGTCCTCCATCATAGATAGTGCTTGATGTCCTAATGATTGACTGCTAAAACATAATAATCCTATAAGATATACATATTTACTACATATAAAATTTACCATAATAATATAAATAACAAAATTACCTATTTCTGTCTTTTATTCTCTCATCCATGACGGTTGTATTCTAATACCAATAATCTTTTATTTTTGGTCCATACATGTCTCATAGCATACAAGAATTTTGAGAATAATGAATATAGTTTTTGAGACCATCTCTTGAAATCGCATTTTTGACATATATTCATTAGTGTAATAGTTTGATGAAAGAATTGTGTTTCCTTTTTTCATTCGAAAAACATTCAGGAAAGCCCAAATGATCAGTTAGCCTTCATAATTCTAACAATAAACACAAACAGAACAAGACGAGCACCAGGAGGCACATAAACAAAAGGTCACAATTAATTAGTACTTAGTTGCAACGGTGCTAAGTATTGATAAAAAAAGCAGCAATGGCATAAAATTTACAATACTTCATTAGGTGACCTAGTATCATTATGCTGATAGATATTTGAATATAAATTTTACCACAGCCCTAGGATAATAATCATGACAAAGAAAAAATAAAATAATAATCTAAAAATATCCTTATTGTGTTTAAAGCTTCCTTAAAAAACACCAAATTGGTAATAATCTAAAAAAAGTAAATGTGTCTGCATGTGGTCAACCATGATAACAAAGCTCAGTACTTATTAAAAGGGTATGTTGTTTCTGCCGTATCGCAAATTTCTAACCATGTCCATATTAACCCTATGGCATATTTAATTGTACGAAATCAGATCTAGTATGAAATTAGACACTATATCCTAATTGGGCAGATAAAGTACAGTTATTATAATGCCTAACAAAATTTATTGTGGCACAGACTCAACTAATCATCCAGTACCTCACAAGGTAAAGGCCAAAACCAAAATAAAGAATATGTCATAAACTTGTGACAAACTGCACAAAGCTACAATTCATGTCTTTCATTTTAGTGAGGTTCCGAAGGCTTTGCCAATTCATTTTAGTGAGGTTTCGAAAGCTTTGCCAAATAGCCAGAGTTTACTCATACCCAGAGGCGGATCTACTAATAGAGCAAGCTAAAAGGCTGTCTAAGCTAAGAACAGTCTTTGAAACCGTGCTTTTAGTGTAATTAGTATTAACAGTAAAAGAAATTAGAATCTAACTGAGGTAATACTGAAGTAAAGATGAGTATGGGTGTGAATCGATTGACGAATAAGAAGTTTGTGTCAAATCGACGACGGAGCTGCGGCGGCCAAGGCGTGTCGAATCGGTGACGGAGCTGGGCGGCTAAGGCGCGTCGAACCAGAAACTTGGAGGCGGCGGTCAGGGCGGGGTGTCGAACTTGTGACGGGGTGGCTGCGGCCAGTGCGAGGTGTTGAACCGGAGACCAGGCGACGGCGGCCGGGGCGGGGAGTCGAACCGTTGACTTCGGGGCGGCGTCTAGGAGGCGGAGCTTCGAACTGGACTCGAGGCAGGGCGTCAAACCGAAGATGGGACGGCAGTGGTCAGGGCAGAACGTCGAACCGATGACTTAGCAGCGGTGGCCAGGAGGCGGGGCGTCGAACTGGAGACGGGGTAGCGGCGGCTGAGGTGGGGCGTCGATCCGGAGACAGGGTGGTAGCGGTCGGGAGGGGGCGTCGAACCGATGACGGGACAGAGGACGACAGCGGCCGAGAGGCAGGGCAGCGAACTGATGACTTGGCAGTGGCGGCCGAGGCGAGGCGACGAACTGGATACAGTGCGGCGACGGCCGGGGCGGGGTGGCGGCGGCCAGGGCTGGGTGTCGTACCCTAGATGGGGCAGCTGCGACCAGGAGGCGAGGCAGCGGTGGCAGGGGCGGGCCAACGGTGGAGAGGAAAGGGCAGCGGGGTCACAGGAGAGGTGGAGGGATAGGCTGATAAGGGATGGGAGTTTGAAGATAGAGTGTGACACCAAAATAAAATATAAGAAATGCCACACAAAAAAGTGAGATAGTCCACGAATGTTTATATTTGGAAAGATGTATTTATCCGTTTTATTTGGTAGATTTTAAAATAGATCGATCCATTTATAATTATTTGAGAAATAAATTGCTCTTTTACTTCCTAGGAGGAAACTTCTCTAATAATTATTAATTACTATACCGTTTCTCAAACTCGTGTTTTACCTCTTAAGAGGTGAACCAATAGCAATTGATTTATCTTAGAAGGGCTCTTTTATGTGATAAAAATCCTTTTTTACTTTGTTTATGTAATATATTGCCACTTCGGTCCATAATTAATACCTCTTCCAATATTCTTTTGAAATTTTGTTACAATGTTTAGAGTTAATAATAACTACTCCCTCTGTTTCAAAATAAGTGACTTTTTTTTAAATAAGGGTTTGACTATTTGTCTTATTAATGTATGAAAATATAAAAACAAACTTGGCATGCTTAAAATATTTCCAACAATAAAAAATTTCATGATAAAATAAATAAGAGTTTCACAATTTTTTTTGAATGTGATGAATGACTAAATGTTAATGTTTAAAAGTCTAGAAAGACAATTATTTTAGGACGGATGGAGTATTTACTTATCTAAAAGTTACTTTAAGTTATTGATCAGTACTAAAAAATAATAGGTTAGACACTAATAATTTTAAAAATCAAATGGCTAAGGCCCATAAACTAGGCTATATAAACAGGAGGGCCCAAACAGAGTAGATTTTGCTTTGTTTTATAGAAATCGAATTATCATTTTCTTATAAAACAATAGTCTGATCCAACCTAGATTATGCAATTTTGTTTTTACCGGAAGACAAACTGGACACATACTCCATCTGTTCCGAAATATAAGCATTTCTATATTTAGTAAAGTCAAATTTTTATCACTTTGACTATTAATAATAAATAAGTAATAATATTTTATTATATAAAAATTATATTTTTTAGATTCATGGTGAAACAAGTTTTCATAAAAAGTACTCCATCTATTTTTTAATTGATGCCACCGTTGACTTTAAAATTCAACTTTGACAATTTATCTTATTCAAAACATTTAGATAAATTTTATATATTTTGATATTATTTGATTTATCATTAGAGTTATTTGAATCATAACTTAAAATTTTACATATTCGAGCAAATTTTTGAATAAGACGAACGATCAAAATTGATTGTAAATGTTAACGATGACATAAATTTAAAAACGGATGGAGTATCTTTTTATATTAGAGATTATGTAGTTTTCTAAATATTATTAGTCAAAATTAAATGAATTTGACTTTATCAAATTTAAAAATTCTTAGAACGGAGGTTAATAATGGATATATAGGAGTAATTAGCTTAAAAAAAATAAAAAAATGAAGTATGTAAGTAGTACTAGTAGTTTTTATAAAACCGGCTTATAAACACACCGCGCCTAGTTTATTTTCAGAAACAACGGCCTTCAGCCTGGCTCCTTCCCCATTTCCCCCAATACCCATGAATTTCCCCGCCGCCGCACCCGGCACTGGCAGCGGCCGCGCGCAGGCGGCGCGGTGGTTGGAGACCGCGGAGAAGCTCCTCGCTGCGCGGGACCTCGTCGGATGCAAGCGCTTCGCGGACCTCGCGCTGGAGACGGACCCGCTCCTTCCAGGCGCCGACGAGCTCCTCGCCGTCGCGGACGTCCTCCTCGCCTCCCAGACGACTCTCCCCTCTGGCCAGGCCAACCCGCTCGCGATCCTCCAGCTGCCCACCGGGGTCAACCCCGACCAAGCCGCCGTCTCCCGCGCCTTCCGCCATCTCGCGCTCCTCCTCGGCCCCGGGAACACGCACCCGGGCCGCGAGTTGGCGCTCCGTCTGGTCAACGACGCGCACGCCCTCCTCTCCGATCCGTCCCGCCGCCCCACGCCTTCCGCCGGCTCCATCACTGCCGGTGCTGGTAACTCCTCCCAACCTGCCGCTGCCGCTGATCCCCATGAGTTCTGGACGGCCTGTCCGTTCTGCTGCTACGTGCACCAGTACCCGCGCGACCTGGTTGGCCGCGCACTCAAGTGCCCCAACGAGGGTTGCCGCCGCGGGTTTGTGGCCGTCGAGATCCCGACCCCGCCCACCGTCGTGCCGGGCACCGAGATGTACCATTGCGTCTGGGGGTTCTTCCCTCTAGGACTTCCCAATGCTGCCGACCTGGGTGGCAACTCGAAGCCTTTTTACAAGGCGTTTCCGTGGAACATGGCTCCCAGTGGCGAAGGTGCTGGTGGTAGGAGCCATGGGAACCATGGTGGAAGCTACAGTCGGCAGACAAACAATGGCAGTGCCCGCGGTGGCTCCTCTAGAGGTAGGGTCAAGAAGACGACCGCCCGAAAGAAGGTTGGGGCCGGGTTCAAGAGACGTTCCTTTGGTGGTGGCGTGGAGAGCGGCATTGATTCGTCAATGCTTGGACAGGATGGGTGGGCTGGGGGCGAGGATTGTGAAGATGGAAGGGAGGAGGAGGTGAGGGGGATCAACATCAACGAGGCCGCACAGGCCACAGATGGCACCGGCAGGGTGAATGTTAGTGGTGCTAGTGGAGTTGAAGATATGGGAAGCTTCCATATTGATGTAGTACCAACTGAGGATATATTAGGGAATCTGCACAACATGCCATTCTTGAGGGTGGACAACCTTGGGCGGATGCTATAAGTTTTTCCATGGTTTGCTGGGCTAGATACTAGACAGGAGTGCCGTGTAACTAGCCAGGTCAAAGCAGTTGTCCGAGGTGCTCACCCTTGCTGTTCAAGTGTTCATGTCATTGTAATTTTCTGTTTCACTTTTATGTCATGCTGTAGTTCTTCTAGCTTGTATGTTTTGTTACTAGCTGGAGGTTGAATTGTGCCATGTGGCTTTTTAGTACCTTCATTAGTTGGGGATATGTATCCCTTGGTGAGCTGTAGTGTTTTCTGTTGATGGGAACAACGTGACGTGGTTTGACTGGCTTCATTTATCATGACGCTTTGGTTTCTTCATGGACAGTGGCAGGAAATGTTTCTAAAAGCAAGTAAGTTAATCACTCTCTGCTTTCTTAGTTCATTAAAATTGCCAGGCTGTGATATGAGTTATAAAGGACATAGTAATTGTTGACCTGGTTTCTTCATGGACAATGGCGGGACACCTAGATTTTATTATAAAGTATATGGCAATTGTTGACGTGGTTTTGATCATTACATAATTCTACAATGTGGAAGTTCATATTTTTGATTCTGTAATGCTTTGGATTCTGTTTGTTAAATATGTGGCTCAGTTCAGTTTGCTATTAACTAAAATCATAGTTTTTCTGTTAGGATACAGTCAAATATGAGTTCTTGGATTATCATTTGATGTGCCACAGTAGATTAGAACCACAAAAGATTCGAATTCATGGGTGACGTTGGACAAAAAACAAGTTGCTTAAATATGTTTCTTAGATGCAATGTTGTAAGAAAAGGGTATTACTTATTATGGCCTTGAAAACCAACTGTCTTTTGTGTTAGAATCATTACTTTATTTGTTTTCAATCAAAAGAAATGGGGTTAATCAATCTAGAAATGGGGTTAATCAATCTTATATCTATCTGTTTGCTGAATAAAAATGCTTACATTTACTTGATCATCTTAACTTTGAAAAGAAAATGTAGAAATCTGTCACTCCCAAGAGTATTAGGCAATTGGATCAGAAACTATTATTAGCATAGCAAGAGGCGGCAACCAGGTGATTATAGCTCCCACTTGCACACGGTATGGGGATGAGCCCAACCATTTTGGGTCTTTTGTACGCATCCTTTCCTTGTATCTCTACAAGTGGCTGTTTGTTTCCATGACTCGAACCTGTGACCGCACGGTCACATGGCAACAGCTTTAGTGCTGCGCCAGGGCTCCCCTTCAATAAATACATTAGCATTTAGCTAAAAAAAATAAATACATTAGCATAGCCAGAGCTTAAAGATTTTTGTCTGCTCTATGTTCAGTGTCAGTGTATTAACATGAGCGAAATATCATTTTGTCACTGTTTATTCCTCGTCGCCATTTTCACTTACAAGAAAGATCAGAACGATGGATTCATTTGATATGATGTACGGTTCCTGTTATCTAGGTCTAGATTTCACTGAGCATGTTCTTCAGAAGCGTATTGCAGGATTGGGCGAGAGCTTGTTTTGGTACATTCAGTTATTTGGTGCCTGTATTTGTATTCTATTGTAAATTATTTACGTAACATTTTTGAGAATACACTATTGAGAGTTCTTGAAGTGAACATCTTTAGACAAGCAACAGTAAAATTTTTATTTACGAATCAGGAACAAAATTTTGTTAAATTCATTTTATGTGTTTTTTATACAGCGCATTATCTATTTTTATTCATTTGTTGTTATGTATATACTTTGTTAACTTATTGCCTAAAGGCCCTAAACAAACCTGTTTGAAAGTGGACTAAACCTTTTGCTGTTTGTTTCAGGTAAAATTGTTTTTGTTAACAAGCAGCATCTGTCTGTCCACACCTCCTTGAAGGAAGCATAGCGACTTGGCCGGGTGAATATTAGTAGCTCTAGCCGGAAAAAAAAGTTCCTTATCAGTTCATCAGTTAGGCTATTCATCCCAGTCTAGGAGAAAAATACATGAAAAACTCTGCTATAAGTTTACCAAGAAATGCTAACTGTTATTATTATGTGGCGAGCAATTTCAATGCTCCAGTGATGATTATAGTCGCCCAGTTCTTAGGTTGCAATTGTAAACTTGAAATTTCCATTACACCATCTCAACTGTTCAATTGTTTTTCGGTTCCTCAGTCATCCTCTGAATGGGAGCTATTAAATTTCGTTTTTTTCTGAATGTGGTGTGCTTTTGTGGCGTTCTGGATGTGGTTGAAGCATTCTGTACTTATCATTCAACCTCCATCTACAGTTGTCTGATTAAAACACAGTTTCTTTAATATCTCAGATTATGTTATTACCAACTAAAGCTACTAGATATTGCTGCTTTCATTTTTATAATATGGATCATTCATCTATTAAAATTTTACTAGTAAGGTATAAAAAATGTACTACTATTTCGTGATGCCTGACCTGTTAGCTTGATAACTAACTGCAACAACTGTGACAGGTGCTAACTATGACAACAGTTTCAAAACCAAAGCAAATAATTTGCTCGAATGTGTAAAATTTTAAGTTGTAAATCAAATAACTCTAATGATAAATCAAATTATATCAAAATATATGAAATTTATCAAAAAATTTAAATAAAATAAATGGTTAAAATTGAATTTAAAAATCATCAACGATATAAACGAAACGGAGGGAGTATATGGCTGTGAGGAACATCACATGGTCCATCTTTCGCAGGTCGCTCAACCTCTTCTGTTTGTTTTGCCCCTTTCTCTATGTTTATTCACGGTAGTTTCTCTTATTCTCCTAATTTCATCTACGAGTACTTTTTCTAGATTCATGACTTTTGTTAGTTATCATCCTACTTTTTTGTTATATTTGACTAGAGTTGGTCGCTTAAATTCTTTCCCGCGCTTAGACATGACTCAGAGAATGGATCTTATCATACCTTTTCAAATTACTAATACAAGAGAAAAAATAGAATTAACCTATAGCTATATAAACCAAACATATATCTAAATTGGTCAAACCTGGTTAACCTTAGATATAAAATATTGATGCAAAGAATATTCAATACAAAAGGTACTGAAATTTCTACCTTACTGTTACCGTACTCTCATCTCCACATCTCCACACTTCCCACTTTAAGAAGTGAAGAGATAGTGAGGAAGAAGAATTATAGAGAACACAAGAGAAAATCATTCCTGCTTTAGTTTATCGTCTAAGGTATCGCAACCATATTGTTCTCACTTATCGATCTCTTTGCCCAATCAAGATCGGGTCTTTCTAGAGAAAAAAACCAATTGTGTTTCAGTATTCTTAGTTTGTTTTTTTTTCCGTGACAATTTCGTGCTAAGATTTGATTATGAATAGGTTGATTCGTTAGATAACTCAAAAAGCATTATTAGAGATGTGGTTTTTTGTTATGTTCAATGTGAACTGCAACCAGCAATACATTTTTTTTGTAAAACCTTTAAATAGGACGTATTTTACTCTTTTTCATGGTTATGTGACATTTATATTCTTAGAAATAAAACTTAATTGAGATGAAAAATATTAGAAAAGATTTAGACTTTTTATTCATCTACCTCCCTGTTGAAGTTAGCACACTTCCTATCCCATTGGGAAATCGATTTTCCTATCCCAGACCGAACTACCCCACTTCGGAATCTCGGATCGATTTCGCCAGGGAAAAAAACTCCCCAGAAAACGGTTCGCTTCTTTCTTCGCTCGTGGCGCTCCAGGCGGCGGCGGAGGCTGCGCGAACACTGAAGGCAGCGAACCACGATCTCGGGGTATGAAATCAGTTTCGATCCCTCTCGTTCCCCGGTTACCAACTTATTTGCTTCCGGTTATTATAAAATTATCGATATCGTTCGGTGATTGGAACTCTAGCTTTGGAATGGTTGTTCCCCACTGGTGACGAGTAGACCACGAATCCACATGATTTGCCCTGTTGCTGCTGTATTTGATTTCTTGACTGTTCATGTTGTGCACTAGCGGAAAAGGAGAAAACATAGATGGAGAGATCTGCAACATTTGGTCAGTTTCGCGTTAGCCTGGACGCCGTTTAGTTTGGTCCAGGGATATATTGGTACGGTTAGTGCTGAAACCTAAGGTAAAATTCGTGAGTCGAAGCCCAAACTATTCATGGTAGAGTCACCCGGTGTCTAATGAATGTGCATCTCTTCTTTGACTTTCTTTCACACAATCATGGAGTGACTGGTGTTGCTAGCATGGTTTCTATGCCTGTTTGGATCAGTTTTAGTTTCTTAAAAACTGGTTTAAAAAATTGTTTGGGGCTGTTTGCATCCTGGTTTCTTAAAAATGTAATCTGACTCTAGTAATTAATAACCAAAAACTGATTTTAGCTGTGGTGAACCAGCTTCTTGGTTTGGACAAGAAACTGACCCATTTGTAACCATCTTAGTTCTTAAATTCTGGTTTTTAAGAAATCAGAGGGATCAAAACAGACCCGTAGCTGCATGTTGTCTGGTGTATCACTGCATTGGAAAAACTGACCCACTTTTACCATTTCAGTTTTTAAAATCTAGTTTTTAAGAAACCAGAGGGATCCAAACTGACCCTTAGTTTTGATTTTGGGGTGTTTTCAAAAAGAAAAATTAATCAAGAAGACAAAAATGGAATTTTAACATGAAGTTTTACTGATAAATTGAGTTCTTTGCTACCGTTATGATCAGAACAGCCTTGCGCCTAATTACAGTTGTACATTAGGGGTCAGTTACGTGGCTCTCCTGCAATTGGTTCTTAATTGCGTAGGTGCGAACTGTGGGGCATTAATCTATTGACAAGAAATAATTCCCAGTAACAATCTTGGTAGTGTTCATAGTGTGTCACTTGATGACTTGAATGAGTGAACTGTTTCAAACAATGTATGCCAACCGTTCGCAAATTTTTTGTCCTCTTTTTTTTTTTCCTCTCATATTTCAAATTTAATATTTATGGTCACAAATATCTAACCTATGAAAAAATTGAAACTTCATTTATATTGTTTAGGTGCAGCGACTTATTTCAAGTTTATTTTGTACATATTATGGATATTTTCAGAAATCATTAATGGCTGACTGACTTTTCATGTGTTCAATGTGACACGGTAATGGCAAGCAATAAATTACTAACCTTCTTAATTCCCATTGCCCTCTTTTAAATGCATGAGGTAAGCAAATTCAAGTGTTAGGGTTTGTAGGAGTATGTTGCTTGCTACTAGTACTTTTTTTTGGGAATATATGTTATAATTATGGTGAAAAATTATTAGTTTCCAACATTTGTTGTCAAAATATTTTCAATCACTGTGACTAACCTAAGTACAAATGTAACTAATTGTTTTTAGTAACTTTGTAATATTCACTTATAGAGGTACACATTAGTTCGTGTGTATTAAAATCCCTCAGTGAATGATGTAACTGTTGGGTTAGCTTCAACAGAAACAATGCATGATCTTCAAAATGAGCCTCTGTTTGGTTATAAAATAATGTATATTTCCAAATTAGATAAGAATTATAAATTTATTATCGGTATTTCTTGTGTTATAAATCTGTTGATTGAGTCCCCTCTCAAGTCGTTATTTGAGCTTATTTTGTACCTTTTCCTTGCATATACTCACTAAAGGTAGCTTTCAAGGAATTTCTTAAGACAACTCAGTTATTGAGTCACAAGAAGCTAGAATCAAGATGAGTTTTGACTTGAATTTAGGATTTCTTCTAGCCAAGTGCTTGAGAAATGTTTGATTAGGCTTTTTTTCTCCTTTTTTTTTTCCTTTGTTTATTTTTTTATACAAACATAGGTTGTGATTCATCAGGCAACTATTGTTTTTGAAAAGTAATCAGGTAACTATTGTTAAGAGAAGAAAACTCTGATTTGTGATTCACATTTTATGGAATTGACCATTGCCTTTTGGGAAGTCAGAAATATGTTATGGAAAATACCACTTTCTGATCTTATAGCTTGGAATCATTTTTTCCTTAGCAAATTTACCTGGGAATTATTATATATGTGCATTATGTCATGGAAACTTCTTGCATCAGTCATTGTGATAACCTGTTATTGAATTGCAGGCTTGTGAGATTGTTTCGTTCTGTTCTGCTATTGCTTTTGCCAATATCTGTCCTTTTTTCTACCAGAGAGTATTTGAAACGTTTTGCTACTATCAATGCATTTGAAAATATTGTGGCAGTACCTCAAGTTTGTCACTTACTCATGAGTAGGTATTCGATTCATGATTGGTACTGGTGCAGCTTTTCAAAATAGCTGAAACAGTTTATAAATTATAACCATGGCAGGATATTATAATTTTAAATAAAAAATGCATTTTTTATCTGTTCAGTACATATACACTATAGGTTTGAGGCTTAAGGTCATTGTAATTAATGAAAATCCCCCACTATTCTTATTCTCCTATCTAGCTCCCTGGTGACTACTGCTCACATTTGCCTCTTCTCTGACTAATTGCTTTCACACAATCATGGTGTGACCGGTGTTGCTAGCATGGCTTTTTGCTTGATGTATAGTGTACAGCTGCAAAAGGGCATAAATTAACAAAGGGTTGGGGAGGAAGCCTATCAGCTTGGAGAGGTTAGGTGTGGTCTTGGGATGTTTTGGGAAAGGCAAATAAAGCGAAAAGGAGGAATCAGATGGTAATTTGAAATTTTACTGACTAATTGAGTTGAGTTCTTTTTCAGCCATGATGAGGGATCAAAACAGCCCTGAACTTGATTTGGTGCTAGGGTTAGTGATAAGGCTCTTTAACAATTGATTCTTACTTGTGGCAGTGTTGAGCGTTAACCTATCCACGAGAAATAATTTCAAGTAGTATTTGTGGTAGCATGTCACTTGAATGAGCAAGCTGTTGCGTAAAATGAATGAGTCAACTGTTTGTGAATTTTCCATCCTGTTTATTTGGCTCACATTTCCCTTTTTGACATATGATCCAAAATTTCTGATATATGACAATGGGCAGAAACTGTATGTATGTCGTTTAGTTGCTTTTACTTATTGCAAGTGTCTTTTGTGCACATTATTGATGTTTTCCAGAAAGCATTAATGACAGACTGGATTTTCATGTGTCTGACTTGAAAAGGTAACGGCAAAGTAATTAATTACATGCAGATTCTTAATTCTCATGGCCCTCTCTAATCCAAATATGCATTTTAGGTGCATGTGATAAGCATGTTGAAATGTTAGGGCTTACATGAGTATTTTTCTGCTACAAGTATTGGTTCTGCTTATGTTGTGTTCATATGGAAACTTCAAGTTTCCTAAATTTCTTATCAAGTTGTTTGCAGTCACTGCTAACCTAAGCATTTCTGGTTTTTTGTTCGCTTCGTGATTTTCACTTAAAGTATTACGCTTTTGTTCTTGTGTAATTGAAAGCACCCATCGAATGATATAACAGCTAGTTAGCGTGAACACAAAAAATATATGAAGTTTAATGAAAACAAGCCTCTGTTTGGCTTTGAAAATAAGGTGGTTTTACAAATTATATAAGAATCTAACTTTATTCTTGGTATGTTCTGTGTTATAAAAATGTTGATTGAGTTCCCTGTCCACTGGTGTTCGAACTTAGTTGTTCGTATCTTTTCGTTGTATACTCACTAAAAACAGCTTCCAAGGTTTCCAATATTTCTCAGCTATTTAGTTACGAGTAGCTGGAATCAAGATGAGTTTGATTTTGATTTTAGGAGTTCCTTTAGTCCAAGTACTTGAAAGATGTCTGATTTACATTTTCTAACTCTTTTTTTGTTCATGTATTAGAAGAAAAGTCTCAATTGTATTTCACAATTGATATGTTGGAATTTACCATTGCCTTTTGGAAACTCAGAAATCGGTTGTGGGAAATACTAATTCTGATATTAAAGCTTGGAAACATTTTTCCAAAGCAAATTTGCCTAGTACGGCTATATAGTGCATTATTCTCTTGGGGACACCTTGCATCAGTTTCTGCAGCTACCCGTTAGTAAATTGAATGTTCGTGAGATATTTACTGGTTCTTGCTTGCTGTCATGCCAAATATATTATTTTCCTGCCACTTTATGCATTTATTTGCTGACTCTTGGCATCTGAAATGAAATCTGCTTGTTATCTTTCTTGCAGATGTTTGACGATCAAAACTTGGGTTTCTTTGCCAACTTCCTGGGCGTCTTCATATTTATTTTGGTCACCGCATACCACTTTGTGATGGCAGATCCCAAGTTCGAAGGGAACTAAAGTCATGCAAAGGCATGCTAATGATCCATGAATCAAATAGGCGCTTATGAACCTATCAAACTGTACTGGACATGTGTTTAAAGCTGTGTCTATGATAATTTCTGCTGCTTTATTACTGTGATGGATAATACTCTAATTTTGACTTCTGTAATGTTTTTGTAGTATAAAGGCAACATAGTGCTGTGGGGTTTTGATTCTGGAGTAGAGATGCAAATGGGTATATCCAATGGGTAGCTGGGGATCCATATCATAGCATATTTATGTGGTGAAGTTGCAGTGATGGTTAGTTGTGGATCAATATCATAACATAGTCCATGACGCAACAATTAGAAAACCATCGTCCCTGTTCTGGAGTAAATAAACAGGTGGTGCCTAATTGGTATAATCCCTGGTGACCAAAAAAAAAAACATTGGTATCATGATATTATTTCTTGCATTCGACGTGTCTAAGGAATCACGAATGCCGCAGGTTCCCAGTGAACAAGACGACGTGTGCGATGGCATCACGACCGAAACAGTGGCTGCTGGAACAAGGAAGCCTCTCTACTGCGCCCATCGACAACTGGCCACTGCCGCACGTGCGGCAGCGGTGAGAATGATGAGGGGCGTAGTAGAGGACAGGGGGCCGACCAACGCTTGCTTCAGACCACAAGGAACTGTCAGTTGACTGGAGCTTGTGAAGGCCGTTCTGTGTGCCCTTGGTTTAGAGAGAGAGAGATGTTCCTTTCTTTAGAGAGAGTCTCAGATCGATAGATGTTCCATGTATTTTTGTTACATGCGTTCAGACTCCTTCAAATGATATCTCGTAGCATCAATACTCTATCTCTAGTATTTCGTTTATTATATGATCAATGAGTTGGTCGCCAAGCCTTTTTTTGGAAGGAAGTCATGAATGCGAGGTTAAAGATTTCCAAAATTTTCAAGAGAATTAAAAGCAGAATCATATATCTAGTATGTTGTAAAACACCAACTGGAAATTTCAGCAATGAGATAAGCATACACTTAATATGGCCATTTATCAATGATTGAATTAATCTAAACAAACTCAACTATGAGGTAATCATAGGTAGCTAGACATTTTTTTTGGGACGAATGTAGGTAGTATGACAATACTCGTTTATTTCAAATTAACAAGTTATCTCCGAATCTCTCATGAGGAGTTTATCAAAGCCATGGTATCCAACAACCTAAGCAGACGCTGTATTTTAAAAAAGATAGAAGTAATTGAAAGTGCATCAATCCAGCACAATTATGCTGTATCATTTGAATCAATTACTACCATTTCGACATGTATATGGAAGTTAGGTGTTTCCAAATCCGGCAGCCCCTCACCAGGGGCTCGTCATTGAATTCGTTCCAATTTCTTAATAGGATATTCTGATATTGCAAGGGCCCGGCATCCATAGGGGCCCGGTGGGAATGAAACAATACACACAAGGACATAGCTCACAATCTTGAAAAATCCAAAAATCATCGACCTGGTCATGCGTAAATGCAAACTCCTTTATAAAAGAGGCCAAAACCTCTCTCTCACCTCCTCCAACAAACTCATCTCCCTCACCTGGAGATTGTAGAGATAGAGATAGAGAGAGAGAGAGAGAGAGGAAAGGGGAGAGCCATGGAGAGGTAGGTGAGCGTCAGCATCTCTCTACTGAGCTCTACAAAACAAAACCAAGTCTAAGAATTACCAAGAGATCACCATTTCTCTGCCATGGATTTCCTCCACCCTTATGTCTCCACCGCGTCCCTTCTGTGTGAAGAGAGCTATGAAAGCATCTTTGGGTTCTCTGATGGCGAGGAGGAGGCGCCGGAGTCGAACATGGATCTTAATTCATCCTCCTTTGTTGACCTATACTTGAAGGAGTGCAGCGATGATCTTGTAGGATCCCTGATGCAGCAGGAGAAGGAGCAGCTGGCTTGCATTGCAACGGGGGATTACCTTGAGAGGCTGAACAATGGAGGGATCGAATCTTCCTGGAGGGCTGAGGCCATTGAATGGTTTTGCAAGGTGAGGAAAAGATCATCAACAAACCGTAACTTCTCTGCGATTATTCTCCGTTTGTTTTCGTTTGAAGGATCGGATTAATTTCCTTTAGGATTGATTGACTGATTACAATTTACAACTTTAGGCGGTTATTAGTTTTTTTTTTTTTTTTTAGGATTTGTAGCTGCGATGCTTGAGTGATTGATTTACTAGCTTGTTTCCGTCTAGCTCAGTTCTTAGAAAGTTTGCTTTACTCTTTTCACTGCTTTGGCGGTTTACACTATTGCTGCCAAACAGCTAGCATTGACACGTAATTTGACCTTACATGATCAAATCTGTCTTGCCTAGCAACTGAATTCCGCTACTTGTCTTTTCCACGTCGGCTGCAGGTCCAAGCTCGTCACAATTTTGGACCACTGTGTGTGTATCTTGCTGCCAACTATCTGGATAGGTTCCTCGCCTCAAATCTCCCAGTAATATTTCTTACTTTTTTCATTAGTTGTTTTAGTAATTAACATGTTGATATCTGATCAACATGCAATTGCATTTTGTCTCACAATAAGTTTCAATTTTTCATTACTAGTTGTTTTCCTATGCTTAACTAGCTTGTTGATATCTAATCAACATGCAATTGCATTTTGTCTCACAGTAGGCTTTAATCTGGCAAAACCTTACGTGTACATGTTTTCTTATGTCTGAAGGATGACAAGGAGTGGGCGTATCAGGTTCTATCTGTTGTTTGCCTATCGATTGCTGCTAAGATGGAGGAAACCATGGATCCTCCATATGCGGAACTTGAGGTGGAGAATAATATAATATAATATAATATATATAGCAGCATAAATAAGATTGGTTCCATGTTTGACGAGTGGGTCTCTATCCTCTAATACTATGTCGCTATATATGACAACTCCAGGTCTGCAACGTGAAGCAAAAATTCCGTGTGGAGACCATCGAGAAGATGGAGGTTTTTGTGCTAAGGTCTCTGAACTGGAGGATGAACGCTGTGACCCCCTTCTCATACATCAGTTATTTCGCACGCAAGTTCAATGAGGGAAACCCTCTGACCAACGAACGTATTTCATGCTGCACCGAGCTCATACTTGGCACTTTGAAAGGTATTTATTCGTTGGATAAGTTCATGGATCAATCGAACTTATCTCAGTACTTTGCAGTTCCATAAACTAATAGAAAATAACTTGAATGACATTAATTGTTCATTTGATTCACAGAAACAAAGTTCCTGCAATTCATGCCTTCTGAGATCGCAGCAGCCGTGGTTCTGTATGCAGTTGCAGAGAATAATGTTTTTGATGTCAGCAGTGCTCTTTTATCTTGTCAAATCCCTGTAGATAAGGTGTCTAACCCTTGCTCTCCGAAGGATGTTAGTTATGGATTACATTTACAGTGTTTCTAAAATATCTGAGATCCTGTTTGCAGGAAAAAGTGAGGAGATGCCGTGAAGCAATAACGCAACAGGTGGCATTACTGGAAATGAGCCCGAGCAGCCGTGCTAGTCCTTCAGTTTCTAAAAGCCCATCAGATGTGCTGAATGCCTCATGCTTCCTCTCCGCAACTGATGACAGCCAAACTCCAGGTCTGTCGTCAGAAGAAACCAACGATAGCAATGCCAACAGCTACCAGCCTTGCACACCAGTTAGCAAGAGGAAGAGGTTAGACCAAGCATAATAAATGGCATAAGATCATATACCGAGATACATGAGCGATATATATAGATTTTGCTTGTATTTTCTAAGTGCATCTCAACTCAAAAATTTCATAGCCAAATCTACCAGTAAAGATAGACCAAAAATGAATCCATAGAGAGGCAAAAAACCTATTTCTCCTGCAATCTTGTTGTCCAATACCTCCTTCTCTCTTCTTCTGAGCATGACATTTGAAGAGAATTTTTTGATCTAAGTTCTTCGACTGTTGAGTTCTTTTGGGAACAATGAAATGCAAAACATGATCCTTTGTTCTTCGACTACGGAAAGGTTGGTTCTTTTGGGAACTTATGTGCTAATTTCTCGATTTCTTGTTTTCTGATGAAACCTGGGTGTTTTATTTAGTTGACTGACATTCGAATGCCAAAATAGCCAATCGTCACTGTTGAAATATAAGTGAATTGCTCATCTTTTCGAGGTTTAGAATTGGGAAATAAGTGAACGGACATGATGCAGCTAGTTGAGTGGATCAATTAATGTTCAGATCTTTACTCAGTATTTCTCTATCCCAATCCCAGAGTGATTTCCAACTAGCCAAACGACACTTCAGAGTTAACTGCTTGGTGCATAGTTGCTTAATAGTCACTATATTAAAAGATACATTATCACATATTGACACAAAGATCACAAGACTTTTACATCCATCTGATCACAAGAAGTCCTGAAAACTAATAGTGGACCAAATGATTCCTGCCTACGTATGCCAGTTCTACTTGGCTTCCTGTTCTAATGATTCTGTCTCAACAGACACGTAGTCAGCATCCTAACTCTGAAATTGCATCGATGAAGAGAACTCTTGTTCTGAGGACCTCAGCGAGTCCTCTCAAGATATATATACAACGAAATGGCTCAGCTGATGAACTCATCTCCTTACATGTCGTTCCTGCCGTGATGGCTCATGCTACTGCAGCTAATTATAGGTCAAGCCTTACCATCCATGTAGTTTGTCCCGTAGTTTATTATATTTCGATATAGCTGGATACAAAATAACCTGTGATTTTTTATTTTCCAAAATTTTAGTTTTTGCGTAGATCTGTCTTATACAGCTCTAGACATTGTTCGTCGTCGGTCAAAGATACATAACGTTAATTGCCTGTAATGCAATCTTGGGTGGCTACATACCATGGGCCAAATGCCGTACTAACGTATGAAAAGCTAAGTTTAGGTCTTCACTGATACTACCTCCATTCCAAAATATAAATATTTTTAAATTTAGTCAAATTAAAATTCTTTTAACTGTGACTAATAATATTTTAAAAATTAAATAATTTTTAATATAAAGAGTTACATATTATAAAATTTATTTTATAATAAATCTAGTAATATAATTAATATACAATGTAATATTATTATTTTTCGTTTTTAATGGTTAAAGCTAAAAAAATTTACCTTTGAATAAAGTTTAAAATGTTTATATTTTACAACAGAAGGAGTACGTACTTTTGTGTCAATGAATACGGTGTTAATTTATCATGTGATAATGAAAAACTGGTTGCAGCGACACGGACATCATCAGGTTACGTGACGACAATGCCTGGGCCCAACTCGCTCGAAGATCTCCCAGTGCTTGTTAAACAAGTTGGGCTCGCGGATGCAAATGCTGTAGCACATGTTGCAGAATGCCGCAAAAGGCCAGCTCACTTTGACAGCACGATTACGGGGGCTGCAGAGCCCGTCAACGTCACATGGAGTACTCAAAGAGAGACGCCTCGCGAGATCCAACGGTCCGACAATACGCGACCGTTGACAAGTCACTTCATTTGTGCAAGTAACAACATTGTCCTTTCTCGATCCCATTATATAAGCATTTGATATCATTATATTTGAAAACAGCAGCATTGAAAAATAACAAAGATACCTCTAAATGATAAGCATCATTACATTGACAAGAGTCACGACCATTAAATGGATCCATCCAGCACATCACACAAAAGAAATATTCCTTAATACAAAAACGCCATTGCCGAGGTGATAAAATTTCAACGCACTGGTGGGAGAAAATTTTGGAGGCGCCAAGTTCAAATGCCTAAAACTGAAACTGATCATCGCCACATATAAAGGCTAAGCTAGCTCTTCTCTCGGACAACCATGCAAACAAAACCGAAAAGCCGCAGCCACAGTCCAGCATGGTCCTGGACCTCAACTTTCCACCCAAAGGAGATGAAGTGGCTGCAGCTCACCACGCAGCAGTAGCAGGACATGGCACTACCTCAAATTAATACAAAGTAGACACTATCATTAGACATATTACAAAACGCCATCGCTAATTACATATCAGTGACGGCTGTAATTATACAAGTCATAGATATAAGCGAACTACCATATATTAGAGACGCAAAAAACAACTACTGTCGCTAATGACAGACATCAGCGATGACTGGCAAGAAGCCGTCGCTGATGAAGGCAGCTGATATTTGCATATCAGCGATGTTGTTTTAACCACCGTCGCTGATGACTAAACATTAGCGACGCGTCGCAGTTCACCGTCGCTGATGACTCAACATCAGGGACGCATATCAGTTTACCGTCGTTGATGACTGAACATCAGAGACGTGTCTTATTTCACCGACGCTGATGACTACACATCAGGGACACATCTCAGTTCACCGTCGCTGATGAGTGCACATTAGAGCCGTGTTTTATTTCATCGTCGCTGATGACTAAACATCAGGGACGCATTTTGGTTCACCGTCGCTGATGACTGTACATCAGAGACGTGTCTCATTGCACCGTCGCTGATGACTAAACATTAGGTACACGTCTTCGTTCACCGTCACTGATGATGTAACCTAAACCAAATCGACAGGGGAATTCGTGGTCGCACTGTCCTTCTCCACTACCGTGTCCTAGCCTTCTCGGACGTGGCTGATGTCTGTAGTCTGCCCATCAGCCGCCTTGCCCTACCCAGATGTACTTGGTGCTCCTGTCCCTGGCCTCCCTAGCTGGTTCGTCCTTGACCTTGCCTTAGGTGCATGGTTCATCCACTCGTGCTGTCTCCGACCTGATCTCCTTCGGGTATGACTCCAGAAAGCCTGTGGTGAGGGAGACCGACCCAACCTCTTTGATCCCCTGGTCTCCTATTTTCTTCTCATGACAAGATCTTATGTAGGAGAGATAATCAGCCCCTTCATGTCTTATAGTCCTTTGTGCAAGCTGCTTTCACAATTTTGTTGGTAACTAAGAAATTAAGGCTTGCTTCTACCACCACTCCATGTAAGTATTTCTTTCCATGTAATCAGTGACTTATGGTCCGTTATTCCAATTCTTTGGTTACTGTATGACTTGCATGTTGCTTGTTTTGAAACTATACAGATGTCTAGTTGCGATTGGATGTACCTTGAGAACCGCACTTGTGATGAGTATCTTAAAGGTGTTATTGCTTTCATCACTATTACAGAGAAGGACATGAAGCGAAAGAAGAATACGGCTATGTTTTGTCCATGTCTTGATTGTCGCAATGATAGGAAGTCCCCACATTCCATGCACCTCCATTCTCATTTGATCATGCGTGGATTCAAAGAGAATTATAAGATTTGGAATAAGCATGGAAAAGAAGGATTTAATCTTCGTGAGCTTGAGCAGGAATTCACAGATGAAAATATGGATCACATCCCCTCCAGCTAAAATATAGAAGATCTAGATCTCAGAGATAATGATATCTTATCTATCAATGATGATTATGCTGATGTTGTCGATGATATTGACCCAGATGGTTCTTGATGCGAAGAGAAATGATGGGTATAATGATGGAGAGTTCGCAAAGTTGCAAAAGTTTGTGCAGGACTCTAAGAAACCCTTATACCCTAGTTGTGACAAAAAGTTCATGAAGTTGTATCAATCCTTAAGCTTCTGTAGTTGAAAGCAATACATGGTTGGTCCAATAGGAGTTTTTTTGAGTTATTACACCTGCTAGGAGACATGCTTTCAAAAGGAAGCAATTTGCCTACAAACACCTATGATGCCAAGAAGACAATATGTCCTTTGAGATTGGAAGTGCATAAGATATACACATGCAAAGAAGATTGTATGTTGTATCATGGTGACTATGCAGAGTTGACCTATTATTCTTTTTGGGGCACCTCACAGTACAAGCCCAGAAAAGATGGAGGGGAATATGAGGTATCCAGTAAAATGAAAGGGCATCCTAGAAAGGTGGTGTGGTATTTTCCTATCATTCCCCGTTTCGAGCGCTTATTTGCAAATAGTAAAGAGGCCCCTCTCCTCCGTTGGCACAAGGAAGGTCGTAAGAATGATAGAAATCTTTGACATCCTGTAGACTTAGCTCAGTGGTGGAACATTGGTTCCAAATATAGAAGTTTTACCAAAGAAGTGAGTAATTTGAAGTTTGCATTGAGCACGGATGGAATGAATCTATTTTGTGATATGAGTACTAGCCATAGCACATGGCTTGTCGTATTGTACAACTATAATCTACCACCTTGGCTTTGTAACAAGAGAAAGTATATCATGTTGACAGTGTTGATTTCTTGTTCTAAGCAACCTAACATCAACATTGATGTGTATTTGAGGCCTTTGATGTATGATCTCAAACGATTATGATCTGATGGTGTTGAGGTATGGGATCAATATAAGCAAGAGTACTTCATGTTACATGCAATGTTGTTGTGTACAATATAAGATCTTCCTGCTTTATATGCTGTATCAGTGCAGATTAAAGGAGAAAAGGGTTGCCCTCAATGCTTATATGACACTGAGAGTGTGTGGCTGAAAAATTGCAAGAAACAGTATATTTGAGGCATCGTCATTTTCTTCCAAAGTCTCATGCATACTAGAGTATGAAGGCTCATTTTGATGGAACAAAAGAGACATTGTTAGCTCCACATCATTTTAGTGGAGAAGATGTTTATGAGCAAGTCATAAAAATTGATTCAACCCTTGGGAAAAAGAAGAGTATGTCCAACAATAATCAAAAGGAAATGTGGAAGAAAGAAATCAATATTCTGGGAGCTACCTTATTGGGAGGATTTAGATGTTTGACATTCCATTGATGTTATGTATGTTGAAAAGAATGTATGTGATAGTCTCCTAGGTACCTTGTTGAATATGAAGGGAAAAGCAAGGATCATAAAAATGCAAGGGCAGATTTAGAGGATTTGTGTTTGAGACCTGAGCTTTGTCCCAAAGGTGTCAATAAAGATCTATCCACATCTTCCATTACACTATCCAAGAAGGAAAAACAATAACTTTGTGAGTTTTTTAAGAGTATAAAAGTCCATTTGGGTACTCAGTCAATATACTTTCCACATTCTTTCCACCACGCAGCATGCAGCAGCATGACATGGACCACCTTCTTTCCACCACGTAGCAGCAGCAGGACATGGACCACCTTCTTTGGAGCTAAGCAGAGAGTCAGACAAATCAGGTACTCCTACCACCATCTGTTGCACCACAACCTTATCTTCATGCTTGTATTGGGTACAGTGGCATATGTGTCCTTTTACCTCTAAGAATGGTTTGCTTGTTCCATGTAGCTGATAAAAATGATAGATGTTGATGCCTTCAATGCTGTTGGAGTGTGTTTGATCTAAACATAGGACAATCAGCATGCTACCAATCAGATGAGTCTCAAATACGGTGGAAATATAGTTCCAAACAAATTTGATAAAACGTTGTACCTTTGAAATTGCTGGCACTTTTTTCTATGCAAATGATGATAAAGATGTTGCTGCCTTCAATGGTGATGCTGAACCTGCATTATTTGATTTAAACTCAACTTTGTATGATTCTGAGTCAGGGTACAACCTAAAAAAATGGTCTGAATTTACTTTAGTTATTGCAACATGATTAGAATCTTACACTCATTTTGATGACACCATGAAGATGTAGATGGCAATGTATACGCTGAAGATTTTCATGTCATTTTGCAGGAAGGCAACCTCCAAGGATCCAGTGTTGAAGCACATGGTCACCAAGGTATAAGAAAAAACAGAAATTGTTAGTTTCACAAGTCACAAGAATTATTACATTGTAATGCAAATCAAATTAATTGTGCAGGTAGGCAGGATAAATGCTGTGAGAAGAAGGAAAAATCTGACTGAGGAACAAATTAAAGAAATCTACGAAGAGTTACTTCTCATAAGCAACAATGGCGTCAAACTGGACAGAACAGCAACCACACACTACAAGAAATTTGTTAATCCATGACGGTTTCTTCGTGACAAATTTAGAATGCGTCATTGACGATGCAACAGCCTATAGTATAGTGATGTTTTATCAAATTCATCATAATTCGACCCACTACTTACTGACGTTTTAAAAACTTTGTCATGAAAAAATAAAGAAAATTATTGCAGATATGTCAATCTGTTAGCTGCTCTCTCCGTTCCAAAATATAAGCATTTCTAGGTTTAGTTAAAGTCAAACTTTATCACTTTGACCACTAATAATGTATAATGAATAATATTTTATCATATAAAAATATATTTTTCGGATTCATTATGAAATAAGATTTCATAAAAAGTATATTTTTATATTAAAAATTATGTAATTTTTTAAAATATTATTAGTAAAAGTTAAAAAAATTTGAACTTATCCAAACCTAAAAATGCTTATATTTTGAAACGGAGGTAGTAGTGTGAGGACAGGTTAAAAGTAAAAAAAAATGGGAATGATAGAGCTTCGAACTTGCAACCTCACGGAGCAAGTTTGCAAGAATCCCCACTGGAGTAGCACTAGAGTATCTGGTAAAAACGACACAGGTTTTATATGTTTCTTTACTTATATATTTATTCATTGACCACAAGGGGCACAAGCCCACCACCCGTTCGCTCATTTCAATTCGAAATTGAATCTGCTCACAGCAGGTCCGCTCCTCTTTCTCTCCCCCTCCTCTTTCCCCTTCCCTCAGATCCGTGTGTGTGCAGCGAGGTAGTGGTGGTGGAACGCGTGCTGGCGATGCAGGCTCAGGGTGGTACCAGCCTCTCTCTCTCTCTCCACTCTCTCTCTCTCTCTCCACTCTCTCTCTCTCTCTCTGATTTACTTGCGCAGGGAGGCCTGGCGGAGTGGATCTTCGGTGAGGTGCTAAGTTTAATATTAATAAGACTTATGTGCAATCTATATGGAGGAAGGCAAAGAAATGTCGTGCTGCAGGCATACCAGTAAATGTTTATTCAAAAAGGAAGAAAGCATATGGCCAGCCAAGGGTTACAGTTGATTTGTCTATAATTAAGACAATACCTTTGGATTAAGACAATACCTTTGGAGAAAAGAACCACACTTAGGTCTCTAGTTGAACAATTATGTGTGAAGAAATCAATCCTCCATCACTTGTTCAAAGAAGGCAAGCTACGCCGGCATTCTAACACTATCAAGCCATGCTTGAGAGATGAAAACAAGAAAGAGCACCTAAAATTTTGTGTATCTATGCTAGATGGTGAAATAGTGCTGAATGAGCCAAAGTTTATTGATATGAAGAACATTATCCATATAGATGAGAAGTGGTTCAACACCATAAAAAGGTGAAGAAGTTTTAAATGTTGCCCGAGGAAGAAGATTCTTTGACAATAGTTCAGAACAAGAATTCTATTCCCAAGTTTATGCTGCTATGTGGCGTATCACCCCCCAATGTATGACAGTGAAGGGAATTGCTATTTTGATGGCAAAATCCGTATATGGCCATTTGTTAGGAAGGTGTAGCCATACTCACAATTTCCATTTACTTTTGATTGTTTCAACTTATTTATGTATGTTTTACCATGTTTCAGGAACCAGCAGAAAGAAGCAACCGAAATAGACCTAGGGGTACTCTAATCACAATATCCATCAATGTTACAAGGGAGGTTAGTCAAAGTTACCTGATTTGTAAGGTTCTACCTGCTATTGTTGCACGTTGGCCATAGGAACATAGAGGAGAGACAATCTGGATCGAACAAGATAATGCACGCATGCAGTTAGAACCAGACGATGAAGTTTTCCGTAAAGTTGTTAGCCATATAGGTTTAGATATTCGCATATTCAACCAGCCACCAAACTCACCTGACTTGAATGTCCTAGATCTTAGTTTCTATGCCATTCTACACACTAAGACATTCCTTAAAACTTCTAGAAATATGGATGAGTTAATTCAGAATGTACAGAATGAGTTCAACTATTACAATGAATACTGCTCCGAAGGGTTTTTCTTACTCTACAAGGTTGCATAATAGAAATCATGACACATGCCGAAGGAAATGGCTATAAGATCCCCCCATATGAACAAGGATGGGCTAGAGATGGCGGGAACACTTCCAACTTCTCTCAATGTAGTGCAGAAGCCGTACCAAAGTGTGCTACTATAGTTGGATGAGTAGATATCATGCCATAGCATGCAGCCTACATCTTATTTTGTAATTAGTAGAAGTAATAATCATGCCATATCATGCAACCTTTGTCTCATTTGTAAGTAGTACAAGAATCATGCCAAGGTCTTTCTTCGTAAATGGTAGAAGTAATGATCATGCTATATGATATAGCCGAGGTATCTTATTTTGTAAGTAATAAAAGGATCATGGCATGTCTAGGTCTTACTTCATAAATGGTAGAAGTAATGATCATGCAATGTGATGCAGTCTACCTTATTTTGTAAATGACAAAACAACCTTACAATTGGCATGACTAAAGAAGACAACATTGCAATTGCTATGAGTAAAGACAATCTTGCAATTGGCATAACTAAGCTACAGAAGTACCTTACAAGTACCATAAGTAAACAGCAGTAGTACCTTACAATTGCAATGCCAACAGCACAAGTATATTATAATTACCTTAACTAATAACACAAATAGAAACATTGATTACTACTCGGTGGAAGGCTTGTGTAGCGAGAACAGCAGCTCAGAGTCGTTTGGCATCTGTTCCTCAGGAACGTATTTGAGATCCGCCAAAACTCTCGTCATCGTTGCCTGTGCTTCCTTCTTTGATGGCGGGATGTATACTTCACTTGACGGCGCTCCAGCACATGCACTTGCCTGCACGGCACCACTTTCACTTGCCAGCGAGCCCTTACCTCCACTTGTCAGCGCGCTATCACCCCCCTCCCCCAGTTAGCATGCCCCCAGCTTTTCTTGCCGAGGCAACCCTAGATCTTGCTACCATAGCTGCAGGCTTTCGCCAGTAGAAAAGCATCGCTTGCCGCCGACGCACCACCCCTCGCAGCTCCCGCAGCACCTCTTCACGGGTAAGAGGATCCTCTTCCTCCATGGTACCTGGGGCGAGGCAACGGGGGCAAGGTAAGCCCTTGATGCGTGAATCAGGCTGCCCGCGCAGGGATCTCACTGCCGGCGGCTAAGATCAGCCGGCCTACACACATCACAATGCGGGGCGGGGCAGCAGCTGGCCGAGGTGGGGCGGGGCGGAGCACAGCGCGAGGCGAGGCGGAGCACGCCGGCGGGCAGTGGAGCATGGTGCAGGGCGGGCGGCGGAGCATGGAGCGGGGCAGAGCAGAGCACGCGGGTGGGCCAAGGAGCATGGTGCGGGGTGGGGCGCCAGAGCACGCGGGCGGGCAGCGGAGCACGGCACGGGGTGGTGCGGAGCACAGGGGCGGGCAGGCGGCGGAGCATGGCACAGGGTGGTGCGGAGCACATCGGCGGGCGGGCGGCCGGTGCATGTTTGCGGCTGCAGCCACGTGACACCGGCAGGAGGAGAAGCAGGGCCGGTCCTGAGAATTTAGTGACCCGGTGCGAGTTCAAAAATGGAGGCCTCCCATTATAAAAAAAAAGTTCAATTGTTTATTATGAAAATTTATTACCACTAACAGTGACACATTGATAGCTATAAAATGGCACAAAATTAGTTAAAAACTAGTACAAAATCAATATACATAAGATCATTACTACCTACGTTTTTAAATATAAAATTTTTTGTATTTGGTCAAAATCAAATTTTATTAATAATATCTAAAAAAATAAATAATTTCTAATATAAATACTTATATACTACTATGAAAGTTTGTTTCATGATGAATCATATAACATAATCTATATATGATAATCCTATTATTAATGGTTAAAGTTAAATTAGTTTGACTATCACTAAACCCAAAAAATGCTTATATCATTATTTTATGATATTAAAACTCCAATCAAATTTGAGAGTATACATAATTGAACACACAAGGCCATTGAATTAGAATTTAGTGATTGGTGTTTCAGATTTTTAACCTTGATTCAGCTAAAGAAGTAAACATGGGAGTGGAACCGAATGGCGAGAAGCTCGGCAACTGGTTTGCCCGCAAGAAGTTAACGTGATTCAGCTGAAGGTGTGACGGGCGAGAAGATTGACAACAGCACCGGCCGTTGACTTCTTCCTCTTAAGCGTACAGGCCACAGCTCCGCTCGTTAGCAGCGCATGGCGTGCAGGGCATGTACAATGGAGAGACAGGGGTCGTCTCCAAGAGTCTAAAATTTGATACAAAGACGGCTAAAAAGACGGATCGTACAATCAGCGGCCAACCATCGAGTCCAGCTTCCTGGACGGCGCGAGCAGCTCTGAACCCGGCCGCGCGCCCCTGCTGCCTGCCTGAACTCAGCCGCCGCGCCCCGCAACACGGTAGCCGCACCCAAAAAATGCTTCCTCGGCGAACGGGATCGCGCATGTGTGTAGCCGCCCACCAGTCCTCCAACATCGGTGGCGTCAGCCTGGTGCCATGGATTCTTTGATGTCAATTGGAGGAGAAATTGCTTGCCTCAATCTCAAGGGAAGCGAAGGAGTACATGGATGACTGAGGACGCAGCAAGCTGCAGGGACCCTGGCAGCGCGAGCTCGAGGATCACGGCGGCGCGGGCGTTTGTGACTTCACATACGGTGAGCTGGCTACCAGTCAGAAGCACCAGAACCCAACACTACCAAGCAAGTGTACCATCCTGATCTGCAAGGTTTAGAGATCTGAAGTTTATATACTACTAGCTTGCTAATCAATCTCAGACCATCGAATAATTATCAGTTCAGCACTAACGAGAAGCCATCGTATTGGCAGAAGCTCCATCGTTCTGCTTTTATTCGCACATCCACTGCACACCTTATTTACAGCAACAAATTCTCACTTGTCACAGCTCACACACACTTCGATACTTCTCACCTGCGCACACAACAATGTACAGCCAATCTCCAGTACTTCTCACTCCAGTTTGCAGCAGCTCACGATCGAGAGCTCATGTGGTGAGGATGGCCGGAAGAATGTCCGACTTGGCACCGAGCACCTTGGCCTTGGTGTCCGGGAACCTCGCCGTGGTCTCCAGGAGCTTGCCGTCCTCGCCCACGCCGATGGGGTACGCCATGAGGTGGCCGGGGAGGTCGCCGCGGAACGAGTCGTCCGCGAACATGTTCCAGTGCTGCTGTGCCACCGCGTTCATTCTGCGCACGCACGCCAGGCTCGAGGGGTGGAGGAGGTCGCCCCCGGCGTTGGCCGCCGCCGCGCGGCCCAGGTGCTCCTGCCACAGCGCGACGCGGAAGCCGTGCACCTCCCCGCGCGGCAGCCGGTTCTTCGTCGCCAGGTAGCCCGGTTGGTACGCGCCCATCGCGATCTCCGAATCGCGGCCGCCGTCCATGGAGCGCTGGTTGATGTTCGCTGATCCCACGATGATGTACTCGTCGTCCACTGCCAATCGGAGCGCAGTATATTTACTGGACGATTGATTTTAACCAGGAACGTATAAAAGACATGACTTGAAGTTGGAGTACCTATCATCATCTTGGCGTGGACGTAGATCATGAAGCGCCTGGCCTGCTGCGCCCTCTGGTAGTCGCTGTCGGTGTCCGGGTGCTCCGGCGGCACGTACTCGCCGGGGGTCGGCGCCTCGCGGTTGCCGAGGCAGAAGAAGGTGAGGTAGTCCCTGGGGTTGGCCTGGAGTCCCCTGGCGCGAATGGCCAGCGCGACGTCCTTGTACATCATCTCCATGGTGCGGCGCTGCCAGTCCAGGATGGCCTGCACGGACCCGCTCTCCGGCACGCCCTCCGGCCACATGGGCACCACCACGTACACGGCGAACCGCTCGCCGGCCTCGATCTTGCTCACGATCTTGAGCGACAGCTCCTTGGGGATGAGGTGCAGCGCGTTGATGCTCTCCACCGCCACGCCGTCGTTCTGGCGCCATGCGTAGGAGCTCCCCAGGAAGTACTGGTTCTCGATGTAGATGAAGTCCCGCGCGCGCCGGATGGCGTGGATGTACGCGTCCTGGATGCTGCGCTCGATCACGTGGTCCTTCCCGGACACGAGGCCGCACGCCGCGGCCTCGTCAGGGTTCTCCGGGAATCCCGCCGCCGCGCCGCCGTCGATGGACCGGAACACCTGCACGTTCCACGACTCAGCGTCCTCCGCCACCGCCTCGCGCGGCGCCCACCCTTTGTCCAGGGTGACCAGGTAGTTGTCGCCGTCGCCCTGCTTCCGCCACCTCTGCTCAAAGTTCTCGAGCACGTCCCAGGCCGCCGGACCCTCGACGCGGCAGTGGATGTCGTGCCACGGCTCCCTCGGCCCGCCCTTCTTGATGGACGAGCCGGGGAAGTTTGGCTGGTGGAAGTCGTTGTAGTGCGTTGTGCCGAGCGACCGGAACAGCGGGTGGTCCTGCGTGTCGTACCTGCCGTCGCAGAGGTCGATGCCGCCGAGGAAGCTCACGAGCCTCGGCGGCGCGTTCACGTCCGCGACGCCGAAGTCCACGACCACCGTTTTCTGGTGGTGCGTGAACATGGTGGCCGTCTCGGCCTCCTGCACGTAGCTCCGGCCCTGGTCGGGGTTCCGTGGGCAGAGAACGCAGCGCACGCCCGTGTTCCGAAAGTAGCTCGCCGTGTCTTCGTCGTGCGTGGCCATGAGGCCGTCGCGCTTGAACGGACCGAGTCCTCCCACCGAGGTGCGGTCGTCCCACACCAGCATCAGCACCGTGACACCCTGCCTCGCCTTCTCCTTTAGCAGGTCGCCAAGAGTCCCAGACGACCCCCGCGGGTCGCGCACCAGCACGACGTCGGTGTTGACGGACCACCCGGCGATGTACACCATCCGCTTGGCGTTTCTGATCGCCTCGAACACGTCCTCCCAGCACCGGCGCGGCTCGTACAACCTGCCGCCGGCGAGTTGGACCCACGGGGCGAAGCCGTCGGCAATGTGCGCGTCCTGGTACAGCCGCACGCGGCAGCCGCTTTGCTGGCGGAAGAACGTGCGCGGCACGCCAGCGTACGCAGCGCCGACGCCGGCGTTCCAGCGCCCATCTCGGTCCAAGGTCACGTCCGTGAACCGGAGCTGGACGTGAATCTTGTCACCGCTTTCCAGCGGCTGACCCTTCTCGTCGCAGATGGGAAGCCACTTGTCAATGTACTGGCCCTGGGCGGCGAGGATGCCGTCGGTGGGCAGGTAGGCGCGGCCGATGAGCGTGGCGCTGACAGGGTTGTCGGCCTTGACGGTGAAGATGACGTTTCTGGCGTCGTGCGCGCAGTAGATGTGGAAGGACTCCTTCCACTGCGGGGAGTGGCGGGGGTCCAGCATCCGCGTCCGGCCCATCCGTGCCTTGTCAATGTCCACCGTCGCGTACAGCTTGCCGGCCGTTCCGCCGAGGCCGAGCGCATTCTCCAGCTGTTGCTGCCCCTGGAATGAATCAGTCTATAGATTGTACCACGACAGGAGTACCTTGAGGAACTGAAGACGAGATGAACCTGACAGTTGCAGAAAGGCAGCTTCCTGATCCATGAGAAGACCTTCCTCTTCATGATATTCTGGTTGTAGATAGGTTCAATAGTTTTGATCAAATTTGTAGTGCATTTGCAGTGAGAATTTTCTTTTCTCAGTGAGAATTGAAGATCATGAACACAAAAGTGAACCAAGAATTAACAAAGGATAACTTAGAGAATGTAACTGGAAAGGCAGCAACAAATGCTATTTTTAAATAAGGATAAAACTATTCAACATTTATTTATCGACTGTCATCATTCTAAAAGTATATGGAGAATAGTATACATAGTAACCGATTATCTCTCTCATATCATAGGAAGCTGGTTAGATTGGGCTGCTCCAAAGGAGGAAAAAAATTACGATAAGTGTAACACCTATATGCTAGGCAATATGTTGATGACAACATGATATATAATTTAATAAAACAAAATATTCTTCATCCTTACTAGCTATCTTTAATAGCACATATTTGCTAGGACACTGTTACAACCTGAGGAGCTAAAGAGCAAATTTTGAATTGTAATCATTGCTCTAGAGGTTGCGGCTGTGGAGATATATGCTAGTTATGGATGAAGATTTAATTACCAGTTGCATCCTCCTTAGTTGTTTTCTGACCTACTTTCTTTTCCACTTTTTATATTTGTTCTTGTGCGTTGAAAAGTTTGTAATACAAATCAGGTTGTGTGCTTTAAGCATATTTCCTTTATCTTAAAAAAATTGAACCAAATGACCTACAAGTTGCGTGATTTTGTAGCAAGCGCCACATCATGCATTGACTTACTGACGGTGATAATTAACACTAGCCCTTACTTGGACAATTGTATTTATGGAATATTAGTTTACAGGATAACATGAGATTTAAATTTGCATAACATAAAAAAAGTGTAGTCTTGTAAACTATTTTAAACAAAGTATAATTATAAGTCGGAGGTTTTTGTAAATCTAATATGAGTAATATTTTTTGGTAAAGCCGAAGTCACACACTTATGTGTGGCATACTATTAGTTTCACATAAAAATTCAATTGTGGATCTCTTGTTTTCTTCATACCTTAGCTCATGATATATTTATATATTTGTTACTTTATCTTTGTAGCTACTTGTGTATTCAGATATCTCATTATTTTGTATTAATTATTTAAGATGTAAATGATATAAACAAATAACAAAGCAATTCTTAAGAATGATATTTAAAAAGATGATGATATCATTAGCGAGATGGTAACTAAGAATCAATTCGACATTTAAAATGTGATAATTTACATATGTTAAATACAACAAGACATATTACATATGATGTTTCTTAAGACGTGACATGTCTTAATGCTCTACTTGGCCTTTCAATTTTGTTTTATACAATACTGTCAAATCCGAAATAATATAACATAAACCGAATTCAAGGCAGCGCAAGAAGCCTAGTCACATTTTACAAAGAACATGAAACAAAGCAAAACCTTTTCTTTTGTAATGAGATAAAAATTAGATTTTACAATATTGTTGCAATATTTTACGATAATTTATGCTCTTTAATCGATCTTTCATAGCTAACATCAAGGTATGATGTATTTGAAGACATTAGTGTTAGAGTACACGTGAATTGCCTATTTTTTTTTATTAGCTTAAGTTTTTAGGAGTCAACTGGTATCAAAGCCATGCAACTCAATATGATACCAAACCTCGAGTTCGAATTTTGACAGATGTGATTTATTAAAATAACATTATTAATGATTAAGGTTAATAACGTTGATGAAAGTAAGCTGTACCTTCTTGCCCGGCCTGAGCAGTCCGCCGGACATGATCGACAGGTCGGCCTCGACGATGTTGGCATCGATCACCCCGTGCAGCAGCCTCTGCGCCATGGCCGCCCGCTTCTTCTCCTTCTTCCTCTCCTGTGTCTGCCCTCAACGCCTGAGCTAGCTTAGCTACGTACTTCAGAGAAGCAGAGCCGGGCACCGATCGACGAGGCTGCTGCGGCCTGCGGCGCGAACATATATGCGTGCGTGGCGGACGACGAATAGGTGCCGTGGGGGCAGTCAGCCACGCTTCCCCCCCCCCCCCCCCCCCTCCCCCCCCACCTCGCTTGCTTCAAGGGCAAGTTCAGAAGCTGCTGAAACTCGGCGGCGGCAAGGGATCGCCAGCAGAGCAGTGGAAGAAAAGTAAAGGACAAGTTCGCCAGATTATGCTTCGCGCTTTTGTCGAAGATTCAGGCCCGCTGGAGTGCGGGGGTTTTTTTTTTCTTAAATCACATATTTTTTCTGTGAAATTAAATTAAGTCACGTAAAATTACTGTGTGACTCATGTGAAATGTCTGCATTCCAAACGAAGCTTCACATTAGAAGTGTGGCGAGATGTTTTGTTTCCTTTAGACCTAGTTTAAAACACAAGAATCTCACAAAATTCTCGTAGAAATTAGTTAAATTTTACAGAAAAATATAAAAAAGAGAAAAATTTTGCGCTGCATAGTTTTTACTGCACCAGAAAGTTCTCTCCCAGAATCCCAGATGCACCACTTCCTCGGAAAAAGGCTGAAGCTGAGTACAATCTCGAAGCACCGGCTCTGTTTCCTTTAGAAGAACTGGCGTGCTGTAAAGCAAGTGGCTGTCCCTTCTGTTTGCAGCCTAACGACAGAATAACTAAACAATCATGTGCTTGCCCTCAAATTGCAAGTGGAGCAGGTACTGTTTCATTCGCGAGCCGCATAATTAGCCGCAAATCAAATATGCAAACTTTACGGGAACCTGCGAACTACATTGCATAATATAGAGAAAAATATGCTGTTATTGCGAAAATCCAATAACTTGTCCACTCAACACAATTTACTACTTTATTATTACATATACAACTAATACAAAATATTAGTAACTTTGAATCATTTTAGTGAGTTTAAAGTTGGACCTTATAATTAAAACCTCGCGTTCACACTATAAAATTTCAAGGAATTCAACTAAAATTTGTTGAAGAATATTCTAAATAATAGTAAGCAACTCATGCAAATTAGTATAAGTAGAACAAACATAATAAAGTTGTGAGCTTTTGCGGGTTATTGCGGACGTATCCGCTTGTCTGGTGGGCATTGCGGGCGAATCATTGTTAAGCCATGAAGAAAATATCGTTGATCTGCAATAGCTACTAATATAGATTTATCGAGGCAGGTATGCGGGTTGATAATAATACTTGTCCCACTTGCAACTTGATGCTTGCCCTTCTTCTAATCTCCCTCTCTCTCTCATGTGCTCATGGAGGGGATTAGATTTGACCTGGACCACTGAAGCACTGCAATTCTGGAAACAAGTAGCACTTCTAAACTTCTGACAAGTTGCAGGAAAACGGCGCCTGTTTATACTTGGCTCATGCAACTTGTTCTTCCTGGTTTCAGGCCTCTCGTTGGAATACAGCAACCATCCAACCAGGGGCTAAACAACTGTTTCCTGCGTAGAAAAATGCCGTGAGTTGCAACTTCATTCAGTGTTCTGTTCCATGAATTGGAGTCCTCATGTAAGCAGGAGCTGACTAGTTTACGTGGCTTTCGTGCTTGCGCAAGGATTTCTCAGATGGCACCCGGAGAAATCAATACTACTAGACCTCTCTACTATTGGTTACATCCAGCTTGCTGTGTTGACCTGGGGAGTCTCTACGCACCATTATCTTGCCATTTGCAATTATTATTAAAATAGAATGATATAGATTGATTGCATCTGCTCTGTCGGTACTAAAAAAGAAAAGGCAAAGTCTTTCTGATTGATTTGTCTTGGTTATTCTAGAACGAACAAGTGAAGTCTCTCTCTCTCTTTTCCTGTAATACCACTTTGCTCCGTTGGCATGAATTAGATATCTAATTGGATAGGTGCTTGGAATATTGAAAAGTAAACATCCTATGCCACATACTGCATTTTTGTTTCGTAATACAACTGTACGTTGGCGTGTTAGATGTCTTAGATCCTAAAAGAACAGCAAAAATAAAAGCTGCAAGACTAGAACAACTGTACCATGTCAATATGCCATTACCATTAAAAGAAACACAAAATTAAAATGATTTAGATCCCTACATTCTTGAATTCTTATCGTTAAGATAAATGTTGTAACAACAGCAATTTGAAAAGGGAGGGGCTGTTCATCATTTTGAAAAAGGTTTCCTTTGTCTTGAGGAAGTATATGTGAACAAGTTTGTGTTGATATGGCTTAATAATCTACAGTTTGCTTTGCAGCGTATGCTCGCTTTTTTATAGTTCTCTCTTCACTGGACTCAATTCACATCATAAAAAGCATGAAGCTTTCTTGCATTAGAAGTTTGATTTTTATTTCTTGCCTTCTTACCAGAGAAATGGATCTACTCCGTGGCTATAAAGAAATCAAATTGCGCTTTTGCCGCGTAGATAACAATGTTGCTGTACTCTTACACTGCGCGCATGCTGATGTCATCAGATATAAAATTTAATCTTGTCGCTTAGCCATGCCAACCAAAGCTTGTGAGTATAGAAAATACCTCCCATCGATCTGATTTCAGAATCTTAGGCACCTGCTGTGCTGACTCCCAAGATAGATCTGTTACATATGATTATGCTCTTGTACTATTTTAACTATTTTACTGGAGAAATGTAACCCGCCAAAATAATTGGTGCACGCTCTCCAATCCCAATTGGTTCCCAGGGTCAGGAAGTCATATGCTTGCAGGTAGTACGGCTATGGTGACAACTCGCTAACTTTCAAAAGGAGAGCGGTGAACATTACTCTATTGTTAAATTGTCGTCATGGTTGTTATTTACCGTCATACTGTATTTGATAATTAATCTTATTTAAAAATCATTTGAAGTGTGTCAAATTATAAGTAGTATTTCTAATATCTTTAACATTAAAGAAAATTATTAAAAAATATATAAATTACAATAAAATATATGATATTTATTGTTTTTTAATAAGATGGATAATCAAAATTAACGTTACAATTCAACGGAGACATCCAATTTAAATAAAAATCAAGGGAGTACATGGCATATGATCACCGCACTTGTTGGCTGCTCCCCAGTAATGATTAGAACATGCAAATAAGAAAGATTGTAAACATATTTCTTCAGCAACGCAAGGCTCCGAGTTCAGTTCTAAACAAAATTTGTATGTACATCGATCAAACTACAATGAGTATCTATCACTTCAACTAAATCAAAATGTACAATACCTGTCAAGTTCATCAGAGGTCCTGCAATCTCTCTACCGCTAGAAAATTTCAAACAAGCAAAACCAATTGCATTTCTTTTGGCTTCATCGCTGGGACGACCCGGACGTGGCCGCCGGAACGGCTGTGGAGACCTGGAAGACCTCCGGGTTCCAGTCTCCGGCTGCTACGTCGCCGTCGATGACGAACCCAGCGAACGTAAGGCTGTGCGCGTAGCACTTCTCCACGTGCGTCCCTGCATCGCCTTGCACAACCACCACCTCTACCTCCCCGGTGGTGTCGGTGTGCAACGGCGCCACCCTCCGATGACCACCGTCTGGTTCGCTCCGTCGCGATCCGGCGGAGAGACCCCGGAACAGGCCTGACCACCGCCGGCTGAGGCGCGCTGCCGACATTGTCCGGAGCGCCTCGGACGTCCACCGTCCGCTCGACGCGCTGGCGGCAGAGGTCAACGCGCTCACCGCCCGTCGGTGGCGCCTCGCCTCCTCGATCTCACGTTTGAGCCGCTCCGGCAGCCGCAGCGTGTACCGATCCACACTCTCCTCCGCGGTCTCCGCCGTCTGCTGGTCTGACGACGTGGTGTCCGGTCGATGCGTTGACTCCGACGCCTCGACGTTGACCACAGCTTGGCTCGGCGCGGTTGTCTCTGCCAGCGCAGCGAGGTCAGCGGCGAGGACGCGTCCCGCGTCGGCCACGGCCGGGTCGGAGAGGTCGGCGCGGCAGACGGGGCAGGTGACGTGCGCGGCGAGCCATACGTCGATGCAGGCGGCGTGGAACACGTGGCAGCACCCGGGGAGTAGGCGCAGCTTCTCGCCGTCGTCGTCGAACTCCGCGAGGCAGACCGCGCACTCGAGCGCTCCGCGGCCGGCCTTGACGGCCCGCGCCGTGGCGTAGGTTAGAACCGGCAGCGCCTCCATGGCC
>BCLH01000002.1:934615-959101 GCA_001602315.1 Zoysia pacifica | reverse complement strand
GCGGAGAAGAAGCCGAGCAGGAAGAGCGCGACGATGAGCGCCACGAAGAGGAGCGACGTGGTGAGGCTGAACTTCCGGGACCCGCCGCCGCCAGCGTCGACGCTGGTGGGCGGCAGCGGCGGCGATGGCGGCGCGAAGAGCTGCGACGACGCCGGTCGGACGGCGAGGGCGAGGGCGAGCACGAGGATCAGAGGCCGCATGGTGGTGCTAGGAAGCGCTGCTGGCGCAGGTGGAGGGAAGCCGTGGGCGGCGTTGCGCGTGCCGGACGGTGAGTCGGTGACTAAAGAAAAATACGAAGCCACGACGACTGAGGATCGACCATATGAGGGAGCTGGAGACGACGTGCGAGGAGTGACGCGGGAACGGGGTCAAAGCTCTAATACTCAAATGCCCAACCAGCCATAGAATAAGCTCGATCGAGGTAGCCAGCGTTGCTTCTCCCCCTTTGAGGGTTTGACATTGTTAACACGAACTAACAGAGAGCACCGCCACCGCCACACCAACAAAGCGTTCAATGCTGACATGTGTGGTTCCCGCCAAAGTCAAACCCACCGCGGGGCTTCGGTGCGTGGTGGTGGATGTGAAGATGGAAACCTTCCCCTTGCCTCTTTCTCCACGCGAACATGAGCGGATCCTGCCTGCACGGGCTTGCATGTTACGGCGCGGTCCGAAGCCACGAGAAGCAGGAGGCACGTCGTCATGGCACTGTACGGCTCGTTGCCGTGCAGACCAAAACTACGTCGTCGTGTAGTTGTCCGTGCGACCGTGCAGCACGTCCGCGGATGACGGGCAGTCATGTGGAGCCACGGTACAGGGCCATCACCATGGGTCGGCTCGCTGTCATGGCTGGTAACAGATGTACCAAACCTCAGCTGGAATCAGCTAGTTTGTTCATTCGCGCGTCAGAACATAGGTATCAAACCACATCGACCACAAAAACTCCAAGCACGGATGACGTGCGCGCATCCTCCCCACGATCCCAGATTCCCAGACAACGCGAGGGAAATCATGTAGCCCCTACACCTCAGCAAAGAAAGCATCCATCCTCTCGGATACTTTCCAACATCGGACAACGTACGGGACCCTGGGGCAGATGGCGAAGGCGACATCTGCGACGCAGGAGAGGAACGCCGGTATCTCCGTGTACCTCTCCGGCGCGACGTGTGGGCTCGCGTAACACTTCGTGTTTCTGAATAAAGAAAGCAACATTTTTCAAATTCGAAATCATGTAATTCGAGCTCATTCATGTAAAACCCTTTTCACCAAATTCACGTTTCAAATGAAAATTCAAATTTCAAAATGCACGTTCAAACTTTTTCAATGAAATGTTGTGAAACAAAATTTTCTTTTGAACATTCTTACAACAACTTGAATTTTAAAAGTTTTCATAAAAAATTTATTTGAGGTTTAAAGGTCCCAAATAAATTATTTTACTCTAAAAGATGGCCTGTATTCAAAACTTAATAGCATTTTATTTATTTTGATTTTGAACTTCTGCCCAAAACAAAAGTTGTTTCTTTTGAAAAGTTCTAACATCCTGAAAAGTTTAAAATTTTTAGAGCTTGAGAAGTCGTGCTTTTGGATTAAAAACAGTGAGCAGCGCAGAAAATCAGCAAAAATCAGAAAATTGAAAATCCTCGTGGGACCTACCCGTCAGCCGCACTGCTCCTCCTTCCTTCTTCCTTCCGCACACTGCCCCGGCACCCGTACAGGAACTCCAAGCGGCCTCCCCTGCATGTGCAACACGACATCGGTGACGTGCCCTCCCCTCTCAGCCGAGTCACCCCCTCTCTCTCTCTCTCTCTCTCTCTCTCAGATTCTCTCTCGCCCTCTCTGCCTCTCTCGCTTGAGCGCAGGCGAACCGCAGTGGAGCGCCCTCCCTGAGCCATCCCCGACTCTCCCACTCAGCCACGAGCTGCACCGACCCCCGCTGCTGCTCCCCACCAGCTTGGACACCTCCTCTCCCACTGAGGCGCCCGGATTTCGCATTTTCCCCAATCTCAAGTACCTCGAACGCAGCCGGCCGGACTCCTTCAAATCCGGCCGCTACCGGTGACGATCCTTCAATCCTATGTCCTTCTCAAGTGGTTCAGTACGTAAGAATTCTTTGGAGCCTTGAGCAGCTTGTTTTCGTGTACATTTGGGCAGGGATTTTGGAGTTCGACGCCGCTGCCATTGGAACCGGCGCCACCCCGCAGTGGACAGCTCAACCAAGGCCTCCACGACGTCGATGACCACTTTGTCAGGCATCCTTGAGCCGTGGGCGAACTCCAGGAGTTGGAACCCCATCCTTTCGACCTCTTTTTCGGCAATGCGACCTCGCCGAAGTCCGAGTTGCGCCGCCCGCCGTCGCCGCCCCGTCTCCGGTGAACACCCCGGCCGGTGGCCCCTTTTTCCGAGTTCGAGACATCGTTCTGACTGTTTTAGTGCAAAACCCGGTGGCCTTGCTGCCCGGCGTGGTGCGCCGGCGAGCCTCCGCCGCCACGGCTGGCCCTGGCTGCTGCCGCCAGGAGCTCCCTCCTGTGCACGCATGGGCCCTGGCTTTTTTCCCTTTTGGGCCAGGATGGCGCGGCCCAAAGGCCGCTAGGTGGCTTCGATCTATGGGCCAAAAAGCATCCGTGACCAAACCGTGCGCAGGCCCATTTAGGCTAGGAAAATTTTATTATTTGCAAATAGATTTATTTAATAGTCCAAAAATGTTTTCAATTTCTAAAGTTCGTAGAAAATTCATCCTAACTCGTAAATTATGAAATAATTTTTTTTATGATCCTCTTATCTAGAACTATATTCTGGAGCTAACCATTTTTCATTTTATGAATGAAATTAATTTATTTAATGCAGATCACATAATGACTCATTAATGCATTATCATTATTCTTTGGCATGATAAAATCTTAAAAAGTTTAATTTTTGGTTTCTTTAATCACACTATCTGTTTTAGAAAAAATTTATATTTATTTTCAACAAAAATAATTTTATAAGCATTTTATTGTGCTTAAACGGTTTTTAATTCATTATAAATCCTTTTGGTTTCAATAAATCTTGAAATTTATCAAAATTTTGTTTATAACATTTATGATTTTATGCGTAACTCAAATTTTAATTTATGTTTTTGAAAACCATTTTAAAAAGAATTTTATAACTAAGTTACTAGTCTTCTTTAGAAAATAAAAAGCTATTGAATCCATTTAAAGTTTAAAAACATGCATAATTCAATCCCTTGCATATCATGTCACATATAGGATCCGACCCAACCGAAGATAAGCGTGGAAGTGTTCCTTTAGCAAAAGAAGCTAACTGTGAGCAAAGTCCAAGCAAACCTCGATGCATTAACTCTTTTTAAGTTTTTATTTTATCACTGTGTATTATAAGATTAATGTGTTGTACATTAAGTTTTAATAGTTGTTTAAAAATCTAGAATTGCATGGTAAGTACCTTATTATCCATGTCGAGTATTGTTGGTACGGGTAATTAGATGTAGAGTTAGGCTAAATTTTAGTTGACGACAGAAGTCGAGTAAATAGAAAATTACTTGTGAGCTATAGATGTCGAGTGAAGGGATAGTCACTCACGAGTTATAAAAGTCGAGTGAATAGATCACTCGTGAGCTATAGAAGTCGAGTGAATGTAAAATCACTTGTGAGCTATAAGTTTATCAGTTTGAATAGTACCAGAGCATGCTGGTATAATGAGTCTAGTAAACCGACGTAACTCTGACTATCGTAGTAGTTGGACGACAACCCACCTATCTTTTGATGGTGATATTGGAAGAGTACACGGACTAATCATAGATAGCCCCTAATATGTGGTATCAAGTGAAGGATGTGTACTCGAAAAAGATGATCGGCTCCTATGATATCGACGTGAATGGTTGTCGTACACGACTTCTGGGGAGTGCGTGTACGTCTTGCTATTTAGATTTTTTTAGCTGGCGTAAATTGATTATAATCGCTGTCTCTCACAGTAACGAGTATTTTTTTTCATTGAGTGACATCGTAGTAAATAACAACAACAACTATAATAATAATAATAATAATAATAATAATAATAATAATAATATGAACTGTTTGCTTAGTTTATAACAATTACTTTGCAACCATGTTTGATATACTTTTATAGCATAAATTAAATTTACCTTTCATGAACTTAATTTACCGTTAAAAACTTAATTATAAATACTCACTGTATTAGAGTTGATTTTGCCGATGGCCATCAGGGAGTCGGCTGTACGCGACGATCGATGTCGCGCCGTGTCCGGAGCTGGAACGTTGTACACGAAGTCGCACTGTGAGGAAGGGATGGGTGACGACCGTATTTTCATAAACTTTCTGCAGCGCCGTGGCAGTGTTAAAATCCTGAGGGTGCCGGAATTTCTAGCCAGCTGACTGGGTCGCCGTCCGTATTGAGAACCCCTGAGGACTGAGAAGAGCTCACCACTTTCGTGGAGGCAAAGATTGCAGGTGGTGGAAGACACCCGTGACGGCGGCGCACGCCCTGGTGAGCGGGTTGAAGAAGACGTACTACGAGTCCACGGGAACGCTCTGTTCCGTTGTCCGTCATCCTGAATGGCTGATGTCCAAGCATTGCATTCGTATCTTAAGTTTATAAGAGTATAAGGTCGATCCTTAGATGGTGACAGATGAATTTTGCTAATCTCTTCCCTATTTTAACCATTGAATATTGATCCGATTGTTCAGAATTTTCTTTTTTTTTTCTCACAAAATTTTCTGTTAAGTAATAAAAAATGTTCCACCATCAATAAACATTTGTCCAACTATAAAAACAATGTTTCAAGTACAAATGTAATCTGTTTTGTTTGTTGTGATTAAGAAAAAAAACAAGATTTTGTTTACAAAAAATTGGTTATGTGACACTGAAAAATCACAAATCTAAAGTATACCATAAAATCTTTCAACCTCACTTTAATACCAATGAAAAAGTCTCTATTTAGAAGTGTAACATTATGTACTTTTTCCATCCATCATGTCTTCAACATCATCTTCTTCACCGGTTGCCGCTGAGCTTGCCACCACGCCTCGACAGAGCCGTTCGTCGTCGTCGCACCACCGTAATGTTCACCGGCCACCATGTCAGAGCCCAATATCAGTAGCTCAGCCGAGTCCTGTCTGCCCCCCTAGCGCTGCATAACCCTGCTCAGCCGCGTGCGCCGCAAGGTTAGACTCTTGCGAATAATCAAACATCAATTTTTTTTTAATCTGTCTTTATACATACGATCAACCAAACAAACTATTCTGTATATCGTTAACCTACTTTCAATGAGCATGTCTCACCAGATACAAGTCAGGCTCACTTGTACAATTAACCAAACGGACACTTAGTCAACTGTGGCAGTGCATCGCCTTTAGTCAGCCACAAGCTGCGTTGAAGAGCTGAAGCTTCTGTTTTATTAACGAGAATTGCACTTAGATTCCAATTCTATACTGAGATTTACCCAAGATTCGGCTTCATTTGTAGTTGCAAATCTCATTAAAGCCCACATGAACCATGTAGTGGCTGTTCAATCCACCATTCTATTCTTGCCCTCGAACCAGCTCAATGGCCGGTGGCCCCTCGCCGTCGCCAACCGGCAGTAGCCGTTGCCTGTCGGAGCTCCTGGACCATCAGCAGGAGCGGTCTTGCTCGGTCTCTACTTCCTAGAGAAATGCGTACTCAGACTGCTTCTCTGCAACATCATTTGCCGCAAGCCGGCAAGATTACCCCGGCAACGGTTAAGAAAAACAGCTAGAGCCTTGCCTCGTCGTTAGCGAGAAACAAATAAAGCAGAGGAGGTGGAAGAAGGCGAAGAGGATGAATTGGATAAACGGCTAAACCTGACTCCATGTTGAAGCAGCATAGCTCTCTCGAGCATTTTCTGGTGCACGAGCGAGCCCCAGGGGCAACCGCAAGGAGGAAGACCATGAGATGATGGAATGAAGAGAAGATGAATGGAAAATGAAACAGAGTGCTGTATTTCTGAGGATTAATTTGGCACATACCATTACAATTTTGCGAAATTTAAAATATATCATTCGAGTTCATGTGTTATATATTTGCAAGGCCCTCTGTAAGTGACACATCGATGGCGTATTTCAAATTTTGAAAAATTGTAACGGTATGTATCTAAACACAAAATCTTTTGTTGGTATCAAAGTGAAGTTGCAAAATTTTATGATATATTTCTAAATTCGTGATCTTTCAATATCACCTAACCAATTTCCCCTTTTGTTTACCTAAGAAATAATTGTTCCAACCAACTTTACTGATGTTCCAGCTTCAAAAAAATAGAGTAAAATTCATAATTAGCGGACCTAGCACCTCAACAGAGTGTGCACCAGTGTAGAAATAAGTTAGATCATGGAAAATTTAATCATCAGATAGTACAAATCTTCATTAAAATCCTGTAATCTTAGGGTGTGCCTTGGCACACCCGGATCTCATCTGGATCCACCACTGTTCACAAAACTATAGAAATTATGAAAAAAAAACTATCAAAAAACTATATATTTGAGCTACAATTTTAAAATATTAAATTTTGCTTTGCCTGAAGTCTATTGAGCAATTTAAGACTCATTTCGTGATGGCTTCGACAATTTGACACAGTGGCCCACTGTCATGCACTCATGGTAGTCTTATGTGTCATTTACACAAATATATCAAATTATCAAAGCCACCACAAAACGAGTCTTAAATTGTCGTAAAAATCTCACCTGGAGGCATCCATAGGGCAGACGCCTCCATGACCCCATTAATGCATTATTTAATGCGGGGATTAAAGGATCGACACTGAAAAAGTCATTTCCCAACGAAAATATATGAGTGTAATTAAAGGATATATTGCCAAATTTATTGTTGTATTAGCTACAATTACATCCTCCCTAGTTACAAGTATATGATCAATTCTACTATGCTGGGATATCTATTCACCATCACAATAATAAACACACTCAAACTAGATGTAGAGTTGTTATTCTCAGAAAGGTCTATACCAATCTAATCCCTGTCTCTATTGAGATTGGTTTCTCAATGCTCGTGCTTCCAATCTTACTTACTCTATAAAATATTTGCCAATCCCAATCTCACGAATGAGCGCCAACAAAACAAAGTCAATTTTTTTTTATCTAAGTTATAATAAATCTACACATTTTAGAGGTGGATACAACATCGATGTTGCCGAGTAAGAAAACAACAAAGCGGGAGCAACTGCCAATATTTTGCACCAGGTGGTGGGACGGAAAGCTGCAAGGGCTATGTAGGGGAGGTCATTTCTGCCGACTCCATGCATGTATATGATTCATTTTATACGCCCTTATGCGCACAGATGCATTTTCCATTTAAACATGTTACAAAGTTATAGTATATCATTCCCTGAATTCCAAAGATGTTACTATTTGGTCTCTCCTCATTGTCTTTTCCTCCTTATTTTTCTGAATGGAACAGAACGGTCATTTAAACAGTGTCTAAATGCTAGATGGCTGCCCTCGTCTAGACCCAAACATCATCTAGATGAAATTAAATGGCATCTAGATGAAATTAAACACCATTTAAACGCTAGATAGAAGTTGACTGCCTATCTACTATTTACAGTTTAGAAAAACGTTAGTTTTTTTCCTTCCATCTTTAGCTCTGACAAGAACTTTTTTCCTACTATATGTATCGATACTCCCTCTCTTCCAAAATATAAGCATTTTTAGATTTAGTTAAAGTTAAACTTTTATCATTTTGACTATTAAAAATATAATTAATAATATTTTATCATATAAAAGTTTTATTTTTTTATTCATCATGAAATAAGCTTTCATAAAAAGTATATTTTTATATTAGAAATTATATAAATTTTGTAGGTATTATTAGTAAAGTTAAAAAAATTGACTTTTTTCAAACCTAAAAATGCTTACATATTGAAACGGAGGTAGTATATTACAAGGCATGAGCAAAAGATATAATAAATTTATCCGTACTTAGAAAGTTAAGTGGATGTAGTAACCCTAACAACCATGCATGCACCTGAACTGCATTATTCATTAACATTATTACAAAAGGACAAAATGGTGGTGCTTTTTTCTGGCAATGAATACTCAGTGAATAGGAATATGAACAATGATAATATAAAAATCTACTACGTAGTATATGTGTATATATACATACATTCATGAGTATATATTGCATACAGAGGAACATATATATTTCATACTGATCACATTTCATTACCGCTACCCTTCATATATGTTTCCATATTCTTTGGTGGGGATTTACAGAAGCGTCCTTTATTTCTACTAATTACAAGTTTAGCTATACAACTCTTCGCTAAATCCCGCATGCATGCGATATGTTTTGACAATCGACCGAACCACATCCAATAAGCTCCGTTCTCTGCACGCAAGTAAAATAATGTTGCATCATTTACCGAATAATAATAATAATCAAATCCTAGTTGTTGCGGTGTGTGCGTGTGCGTGTGCGTGTGTGTGTGTGTGTGTGTGTGTGTGAGAGAGAGAGAGAGAGAGAGAGAGAGAGAGATGCCTCATTCCCTACGGGGCTCATATTTGGATCACTGCCGTTGCATGCTATGCTACTGTAGATTCCGATAATACGAAATTGAGTCTGGAGATGATCTCATCTGCAGTGATGGTGAAACCCTCCAACACCTGAATTAACCAGCAAAACAATCAGGTCATCCGAAACATTGTAAGATGGACTTGATACATATAGTTAACGGCATCCACGGGCCCTGAGTGGCTTTGGTTTTATCAATAGCACTAATTAATACAAAATTTTAAAAAATAACAGATGCAAGGTTTTCTTTCTCAACAAATGACAAAAGGCAGTTTTTTATATATATGGGCTGATATGAGAATTTTCACCTTCAAAGGAGAAGTGTCGGCAGTGGCATAATTTATCGCTAAGTTTCATTCATACAATGCCTTGGTTTAAGTGTTTATTAAGAGTTAAAGTTGAATTACGCAACATACTCAAGTTGTAAAAAAAAAAGACAGAGCTGTTGTATCAACTTAATTTCTTCACTGCTATTAAAACTATAAAGATACTTTTTACTTACCTAAGGGAGCATTAGTCATCATTTAAATAAACCATTTTTTGTCACCGAATTGTAGAAGAAAACGCAACCTAAATATAATGAAATGGGTGTACGTAGGTTATAATATGCTTAATGACAGTATCAGTGATTCATATATGACACATTTCTTTACTTATTAAAAATTTGTAACCATCATTCGTACTTCTTCCGTTCCAAAATATAAGCATTTCTATATTTAATCAAAGTCAACCTTTTATTACTTTGATCATTAATAATTAATAATTAATAATGGTTTATCATATAAAAATTATATTTTTTTGGATTCATTTTCAAATAAGCTTTACAATAATATTTTTATATTAGACATTATATAATTTTCTAGATATTATTAGTAGAAGTTAAAAGAATTTAACTTTAACCAAACCTAAAAATGCTTATATTTTAAAACGGATGTAGTACTAATCTGATGTAATTCCTGCCAAATATTTATTGCACCAAGGATATCATGTTCTTTTACAATGCATCATAATTCTCGAGAATTGTATAATACTCATACAATCTGCACTCTCACTATACTTAGGCCCTTTTTATTTAAGCTGGAGCTTTTGAACTTTTAGAAAAAATGGCTGGTAGCTAGTTGAAAAGCTAGCTGGTGAAATCTAGATGTTGGCTTTAAAAATATACATTTAGCTTTTCTGCACACTAAAAGCTAGAAAAGCAGCCCTCAGTGAGCTTTTCAGCTTTTAATTTATTTCTGCAAAAGCTAGCTTTTCAGCATTTTAAAAGCGAGCTTTTCAGAACCATGTTTGTTTCAGCTTCTCAGTTTTCAGCTTGTCTGCTGGAAAAGCTAGCTAAGAAGCTGAAACAAAGAAGCCATTAGAGTAGTTCTGAGTGGTACCAACCAATTATAACTTGAGGGGTAATAAAAATTGATACGACATTAGTTATAGTTTTGGTGCCACATGACACATTAGTTATAGTTTTTTCCAACCATCTCGACCGTTCATGTTTTAATTTTCTGCCTCCTCCTTTTCTCATGTCGCACTCTCTTCAATATTGGCCATCGTTACATGGCAATCATGAAAGCCCACTAATCCTACATTACTACGGCCAATTAAGGAGTTTTTATGTTAATAGTGCTAATGGCATTCATGAAAACCCACTAATCATATGTAGCTATGACCAATCAAGGTGTTTTACGCTAATGGTGCTATGGCATTAATACTTCTATCACTACTAACAGCGGTGGGGTAAGGATCCATCAAACCAGGTTGCTTTTCTTCCTTCCCGTTTGTTCTGCTATATTTCTACCTATTGGTTGTCAATTTGTTCTTTATTTGCTAGATTTGGTCTCGATTCTTTAATTTGTACCGTTCAAGTGTTCTTTCATTTAATTTTTTAGTGACTAATATACTGGCATTTTGATGAGGACATCAACACCGTCGATACGTCCTCCTCCCCTACACCTACACATGTTTTGGTTACAGGTCCTATAACTCACGCCCGTGCACATCAACTTAATCATCGTTCGCTTTTAAGCTCCATTTCAACTTCTTTAGACCATGAAAATCCACTTGCTCTTGTGTTGCTTAGGAATAAAGGAGAAAACCAATCAGGAGATGGAGTCGCGCAGGCCTGCATTCAGATCGCATGACAGCACCAAATTCTAACGCCTATCACGACTTCATATGAGCTCAATTTTGGCGTTCCAGTACTTTCTGGAAAGCTTATCAAATCTACTATCTAACGGATCCAGCCTACCTTCATACGACATCGAAGTCAGTGCCAATCAATATTTTGCTACAGAAGGTGTTGCGTCACCCTAACTTAGAATGTTGGCCCGTGTATCAAGTTGAGTCCATTAAGGGCGCATCCTAACGTTTGAGTATAGATGTCTAACTAGGCCGGGCTGTGCGGGCTAGCACGAAGCAGAGAAAAAAAAGCACGGCCCAAGCCTGACACAGCCTATAGCTAGTCGGGCCCTTGTCAACATGGCTCGAACTGCGTGCCGTGCTTGGGCCGGCGCCTCAGCCCACTGGGCAGCATGGCACGGCTCGTCAACGACATAGCCCGGTGAGCCCGTTGACAAGTCAGCACGACACGGCCTGTTAACGGCCCTATTTGCAGATCCATATAAATACCCTCAACTCACCCCTCTCCCTCAGCTCCCAAGCAGCACGCGCCCCACGCCTCGCGTTGCCGCCCTGCTCGCGTCGCCGGATCTCGCCGCCCGTGTCGCTAGATCTTGTCAGATGGCTCCCGCTCGCCGCTCGCACCATTGGCCTGGCACGGTTAGGCAGTTCCGTGTCGTGCCATGGGCCGGAGCCTGAGCACGTGGGCCGGCACGGCACGGTCCGATTATGAAGTGGGCCGTGTCGGCCCGAAATTAAATGGGTCGGTCCATTTTGTGCTTAGACTAGGCTGTGTCGGTCGACCCGTTTGGACATCTATAGATTTGAGGACGACCCCAGCACCCTCTCGTCGTCCTCCACCCTATTCAAAGGACTCAGCCGCCACCAAGAACACTTAGATTTTGATAGATTGAAGTTTAGCTGTCGCTACTTCGCTTGCAACGCGCATGTCGACTAGATCTCCCGTCTTCTTGCAATCAGAACCCCACCTTTTGTTGTTTCAGATTAAACTCATATTTTTTATCTAGCAATTCAGTGCTTGTTCATCTCGTTCTTACTTGTTCTACGATTGCTTGCAGGACGAGTGCCCTCGTGACAGGTTGATTGCGCTCTACAAGTTCGTGCTCACCCTCTGGAATCGATGTACTGGTCGAAGGCGCAACGTCGTGGACAGTTATAGTCGGGCCTTGAACGTTGTTTCCTTGCACCAATCGTGATTATCATCTCTATCAAAAGATCGAGACCGAACTTTGCATCACATTTGGTCCATATTTTTGATGTTATCCTATAACAGTCAAAATTAAGAGTGAGGCAAGTGGCCCCTAAGAAATTGGCATCTATGTTCAGAGAAGAGTATCTGAAGGGTTGAAAAAAATAGTTGTTTCCTGATCTTCAAGATTCAATAGGGCTTAAGTAAGTAATTATTTTTTTCCCATGCTTCGATTCCGTAGATACGTCTTGATAGTTGATCCTCTTAGTGGCTAGCATTATCACCGCTATTGTCTCTGAAATAGGTAAAGGTAGATGAAATTTTCATTATTAACTATTGGATTGCATTTTTATAATGTTATCTAACCATGTATAAATTCTCGCAGCAACCCACTGGAGAATTATCTAGTTAGTATAGTTTTTGTGCCACTTGACACATAACAAAGACTTACTTTGTAAGAGGTGCCAATTAATGCTACCACCAATTATTATTTTTTAGTTACTGCTAATTAAATAGTATTTCCTTTGTTTCTAAATTGTTGTCACCATTAATTTTATAACATCGTCTTTGATCATTCATTTTATTAAAAAAAGTATGATAAATATCCAGAATAGGAAAGCTAGCTTGTAGAGACACTTTTGCTATAGGTATTTTTTAATGTGTCTCTATATATGTTGTAGAGGTATATTTTTGTGACACTTTAAAATGTGTCTTGTCTCTTGTATAGAAGTAAATTTGAGAGTTTTTTTTAAATATCTTTATAAATGATAGAGACATCCTTTTAGGCATTCATAGAGTTTCTACATATACTGAACATTGTTCAGAGGCACTCTTTTGCGACAAGTTAAAATGACTGTATCTTGCAGAAACACTACTAGAGAGGCATCTTGCGCGTACTTAGAGGCTTTATTTCACTAATTTGTTGATAAATAATAAGAATAATAATTCAAACCTAAACACATTGCGATGTATGGTTGAGTTGGCTAGCAAGCTTCAATAAGTTATTCTCTATGAGGTCTTCACTTAAAGGATTCACTACCACTAAAAATGCTTCTATTATCTATCTAGAGACAATGTATGAGAAGGCACTGATGAAGCATTTTAAAAAATGATGCTAAGATTGTCTAGACACAATATGTTAACGTCTCTACTATAGAAAAAAAAGTGCTTCTACAAATCAATTATCTTGTAGTGGTCATATTTTATTATAATCTGTTTTATCATTAAAGTTATTTGAAACATCACTTATAATTTTACATATTTAAACTAATTTTAAGGAAAATCCAAAAAAAAAGTTAAAAGGAAAAATAGAAGATGAGTAGGACTCACCTTCGCCGTGATGGTTATGATCAGAGTGCAAGCCGAGAACGCCATGAAATTGGCGTCGACGATGCTGAGGTGGGCCTCCTCGACTTCTTTGAGCACCTTCACAATCACCCCCTTGCCATTCTCGCACTGGATCCTCACCATCACGCTCTTCCCAGAGAAATGCGCCTGGACGTCGGGCAGTGGTTTCGTCGGCCCCGCCGGCGTGGCGTGGCGTGGCGTGGGCACTATGTTGTCCATGCTCCCGCTGAGGGCGCTACCGGCCGCCTCCCTGCGCTTGATTCTTTCTTGGAGCTCCTTGACGTAGCTCGTCGCGCGGTAAAGGATCGTCGCATTGTCCATCTGACCACCGAAGTATATATCACCCGCTAAATTGTGTGACCGTTTCAACTTTCAACAGAAGTCCAGGGTGGTTTAGTCAGCTGGCTGACCTTCGTGAGGCTGGGGATGACGGCAGAGAGCTCGACGAAGCGCTGCCTGATCTTCTCCCGCCGCTTCCGCTCCGCCATGATGTGTTCGCGCGCGTACGGCGGCGGCGCAAAGGATGCGGACGACCACGGATTCGTTAAGCAGGCTGTCCTCGTCGGCTGCGACCTGTATGCAAGCTCCGAGAGGACGCGGCCGGTGGCGGAGCCGAAGCTCCAGCTAGCGGACGTGTTGCCACCAACAAGGCTGCTGGTGGGGGCATTCCCGGCCATGTTAGTCGACGGTGCTACCATGGGCGCCGCAGGGACAGCAATATGGCCGACGAGGCTGCCGTCAGTCGTGCCGCCGGGAATCCAGCCGTTCGTTGCAGGGGCTCCCATGATCGACCTCTGCTCCTCCGGGACGCCAAGAAGCACTGAAGGCGAGGCGCAATCAGCAACTGGGGGCGCCGAGTGCTCCTGTTGCAGCGCGTTCGTCGCCCACTGCATGAACTCGGTCATGTCCTCCATGCTGCACTGCAGCGCTTGGGTTAGCTACGTAAGTATAAGCAGTGGAACTGCATCAGATCCTTGGCTATGAATCTTAAACAGCTGCAAATTGGTTTAAGGTATGGTGGCTTGCTGAATATTGGGGGGGGGGGGGAGGTGTGGAGTAAGACGATATTTGCAAGAAACCATATTGATTCAAAAAAAGTCACTTTCGGGGGGGAAAGGCAATGATGTGGCCCATTAATTTATTGCCATCAGCTGGAAATATTACTACTATAAAAATGTTACAGTTACTATCTCCGTACTACTCCCTCCGTTTCAAAATACAAGCATTTTTAGATTTATTTAAAGTTAACAATTTATCATTTTAACTATTAATAATATATAATTAATAATATTTTATCACATAAAAATTATATTTTTTGAATTCATCATGAAATAAAATTTCATAAAAAATATATTTTTATATTAAAAATTATGTAATTTGCTAGATATTATTAGTAAAACTTTAAAAAGTTTGACCTTATCTAAACCTAAAAATGCTTATATTTTGAAACGGAAGTAGTAAAATATAAGCAATTTTAGTCTAATTCAAAGTCAATCATTCTTAATTTTGACTACTAATTACGTAAAATTTATAAAATTTCAACATATATAAATGATATCAATAGATTCTTTATAAAGCTTACTGTCACAATAGGTGGATTTTCATATTTAAAATAATTTATGTTTATATATATTATTAGTCGAAGTTATAAGAAATTAACTTTGACCAAACATAAAAATGTTTACATATTGGAATGGAAATTGAAACGTGATTGATGTTACAAGCTAGTCGCATCCACTAATTAATTGCCAAATCAATTGGGGACTACTACCCCTACTGTTCTCTCTGTCTCTGTCTCTCTGTCCTCCCACTTCAAGTCCAAAAGCCAACGAAAAGAATAATAATATCTTGGGATCATGCTTATGTGGACAAAATCCTTTGAAAATGATTTTTGCACCACCATGAGAGCGATGAATTAGGTTAATGGCACCAAGTCATGTTTCAGGTGATTGGCCTGATGAAAAGGTAAGATCGATTTGGGTAACTTGGGGCAGTAAATTGACGAATAATACCTATAGTCTTCTGGCTGAGTAGTAGAGATAAACGTACTGGCAAATCCACATTCACAAGCACACAAACAAGCATAGACAGATACTCCTAATATTGAAGATCACAGAAAACAAATACTAATTATAGAAATCATCTGGGAATATTTTAGTCATAATTGCCCACCAAAATTCAAACTTGAGATCTCTAGCATATCAACCAACTCAACACTCATCTAATTATAGTATAACATGAGAGTTTTTTTTTTCTTTTGACCTTTTACCGATACTTGCGTTGCAACCTAAATAAGTTAACCCATATATGATTCTTGAAAAGAATCTTATTACATTAAACGTTGATCCAGTTGTAAAAAATTAAAACATAACACCTTGATAAAATAAGTGCATCTCCCAAATGGAAGGAATGACTGCTAACGCTCATTCATCAACGAGCAACAACAAGGTCCCCCCGTGACGCAGGCAAGGACAAGATAATCTGAACAGATCGTAATATTTCAGTATTTTGCTCGTTTGAGAATTTTTAATCTGTCCAATGAGCTTGGTTCCTCTTCTCAGACGCCCGTGCAATATCTGTGACGTTCAGTGCCGGTTTCAAAACAGACACTGATATCAGTTGTGGAACTCACTTTGTAGCAATAATACACCCTCTATCTCAAATTATAATTTATTATGTACTTCTCTAATTTTCTTAGATTATAAGTCGCTTTTTGATATATTTTTTTCTCTTCTTAAATACTTCTCTATCTCTATCTTATCTCTCTCCTTATTTTCATCATATTTCTTTTTTTTACTCTCCTTAATTCATGTGTATAGAGTCAAAATGAATTATAAATTGAGAAGGGATACGGGTTATCAGAGTACGAGCATCTGATGAGGAACAGTCAACGAAAATTGTTATTTATGGTATCATAATAGCAACAACAGAACTACTCCTTATGGTTTCAGCGTAACAAGGCAGATAAGTAAAGTCAGAGTTGCAGATAATTTTGTGGTTTAATTACAAAAACTGCATGAGATTTTTTTTCATTTCATATGCTCCATTAGTTTATACTTTGTTCTTAAATTGTTGTTGTCATTGACTTTTAACGTCATCCTCAATTATTTGTTTTATTCAAAAATATATGATAATATCATATATTTTATTATATTTTTCTTTATCATTAAAGGTATTGAAACATAACTTATAATTTTACACGTTTAAACTAATTTTTAGAATAAGACAAATAATTATAGACAATGCTAAAAGTCAATAGGAACAACAATTTAAGAGCGGGGTATGTAATAGCTATTCCTATCTTTATAGATTAAAACTCGTCGGTTCTCTTCAAGTATATGCCGCCACATCATCAATAAATTCTAGACCGTCAGATCAATCCTCTGATGCACAAAGAGCGTTGGGTCTACATATGTAGCTCTTGCTTCTAGATTCTTCATAAAACTAGAAATAAAGTACAACCCCGTGCTTCCACCAGCCCTCGATAGTTTTGCATTTAGGTCTAGAAATAAAGTAAAACTCCGTGCTTCCACGAGCCCTTCATAGTTTTGCATTTAGGTCCTTAATGAAACATAAAGGTGACGTTTGGAATTAGGGAAAAGAGGTTTGGGATAGGGATAAGAAAAAGAATAGAAAGATATGGACCCTCCATTCATCCATTCTATTACATCCTAACTTTTCATTTAGTTTCCAATCCTAAATCCAATACTTATTTCCAGAAATCCAAATGCCCAAAATGTTTGCCCAGTCCTTCCACCATCCAAATCTACATCTATAGCTCTTGCTTCTAGACCCTTCATAAAACCAAAAATAAAGTACAACTCCATCCTTCCACTAGCCCTTGAAAGTTTTGCATTTAAGTCCTTAAACAAACATAAAATGTTTGTCGGGTCCTTCCATGTGATGACCAAAAATTTGACCTTAATTTAAAAATGCGAAATTCAAATTTTTCTAACAAACACCCTAACATTTTTTTTCTCTCTCTTCTGCCTCCTAAAAATACAAAGTCGCATTTAATTAAACTAGCTAAATTGAAATTTTCATAAATATTAAAACTTGAAAGTGTGACAAGTGCTTGACTTCTTGTCCTTTTCTCTCCGGCAGTTTCCTTGTGCATGGTTTTAAATCAATTTAATTCTTGAGCTCAATTCAAATCTTTTGAATTCAAATAAAAATTCTGAAAAATTCCCAAATCCCGTTGGTGGGCCGACCTTTCTCTCTTTCCCTATCCCGGCCCAGCCTGCTTATTCTTTTCTCCGGAGCAGGTCCTCTTCTCCTCCCTGCGGCCCAGCACTGGCCCAGCCTGGCTAGCCTGCTTCTTCTTCCTCCCCAATCCTCTTCCACCTCGCATCTTCCCCTCCCTGGCGGGCTGCCTCGGCAACTGGCGTGCGTGCCGTCTGCCGCCGCGGACGCCATCATTGCTCGCCGCGTCTTTGTTGCCACCGGACACCATCATTGACCGCCGCCATCTTCTTCCTTGGCTTCTTCCTCGCGTCGTCTTCCTCTTGATGCGCCGCGCCGTCCCGCCAATGGCTCCGCTCGCCTCTGTCTCCTCTCTCGCCTTCACTCCTCTTCCTCGCATTGGTTCACGGGCCGTCCCCGCTGCCACCCGTGTTTCCCGCGTCTCCATGAATGCGGTTTTGTTCGAAGCCTCGCCGTTCTTATCCTCCTCTCTGCCCAGCCCGCTCCTCCTTCGGTTATTTTTTTTAGATAATGGAAAGAACATTCCAGCTTTGGCCTCATGAGAGGTTACAACCAATTACACAAAGTCCACACGCATCAACATCTACTAACACTAGCTAGTAGACAAAGAACAGAAAATAAATTAAGTTCCACTAAGCAATTTAATCAGAAATTCTAAGTCGAGAACTCCATCCATGGTTGATGAAGAGCTGCATAATTAGCGTCTCTAACTTGCAGCAAGCGCCTTGAATCATCTCCTTATCGACCTCACTCCTTTGTAAGTGTGCCCAGGATCGTAGCCAATGTGTGCCCCTGTATAAAACCTGCATGTAAGTTTTTATTGGAACTTTGTCAAAAACCATATCGTTCGTACTTAGCCAAATAACCCAACACAAAGCAGATGCTCCAGCCAATAGAATTTCCTTTGTTTTAGAATCACCAAACATATGAGTAAAGTTTCTAGGTGGACTTAAATTGAAAGTAAGAAAAACTATTGTCCATAGGAATTTGGCAAGATAACAATAAAAAAAAAAGATGCTTTATAGTTTCATTCTTGGAGCAAAAGCAACATTGTTTGTTACCTTGCCAATTCCGCTTGGCTAAGTTATCTTTTGTTAAAACTATTCTTTTATGTAAGTACCACATAAATATCTTAATTTTCAAGGGGATTTTCGATTCCAAATAACCTTGTTGTTCACTGTTACTCCATCATTAATTAGATGGCTATACATTGATTGGACTGAAAAGATTCCTGAGGCCTGTAGATCCCATCTAAATTGGTCTCTCTGATCATTAATTGTGACCAAAGCAATACTTGAGACTAAGTTATGCCATTGGTGCAAATTATGATCCACTAAAGCTCTTCGGAAAGAAATGTTAAGTGGTATAGTACCAAAAACATTGGCTATTGTGATATTTTTCTTCCTTGCTATATGATACAGAGAAGGAAATTTTTCCTTGAGAGTATGTTTTCCTGCCCACTTATCTTCTCAAAACCGTATTTGACTCCCATCAACGACAATGAAAGAGCCTAAAGTTTAAGAATTTTTCTTTCACTTTCATTACTCCAGTCCAAAAATGTGAGTCACCAGGTTTGTGGTGTACCTGTCCAAGGGGTTTATCCTTTAAATATTTATTCCTAATTAGTTGTTGCCACATGCCATCCTCATTTATTAGCTTGAACAACCATTTGCTTAGAAGACATTGATTCTGAATCTCAATATTTTTAATCCCCAAGCCACCCAATCTCAATATTTTTAATCCCCAAGCCACCCTGTTCTTTAGGTTGACAAAGGATACTCCATTTGGTTAATCTATATTTCTTTTTATGGTTCTCACCTTGCCAATAGAAGCGTGATCTGTAGTAATCTAATTTTTGTACGATTCCTATAGGAACCTCAAAAAAAGATAACATATACATGACAAGACTTGTGAGAACTGAATTTATGAGGACCAATCTTCCCCTTACAGACATATGTTTGCCCTTCCAGCTGCTTAATTTTTTCTCAAATTTTTCTTCAACTACTTTCCAATCGCAATTATTTAGTTTTCTAAAATGCATTGGAATGCCTAGGTACCTAAAAGGGTATGAACCTGATTGGCAACCAAATAAAGATGCATAATTTTTCTCAAATTCTTTTGCTTGACCAAAACAGAAGATCTCACTTTTATGAAAATTGATTTTAAGTCCGGATATTTGTTCAAACACACAAAGTAAGAGTTTCATATTTGTGGCTTTAACAAGATCATGATCCATGAACAGAATAGTATCATCCGCATATTGTAAGATGGATAATCATCCATCTACTAAATGAGGTATGACACCTTTAATTTGGCCCTCCTCTCTAGCTCTATTGATTAAGATCGTGAGCATATCAGCCACTATATTAAAAAGAAGAGGTGAGAGAGGATCTCCTTGTCTTAGTCCTTTTCTTGTTAAAAATTTTGGGCCTATATCGTCATTAATTTTGATTCCCACATGTCCTCCTTTGAGTGAATGCTTTAATCCATTGACACCATTGTTATGAAAAGCCCTTCATTCTTAGTGTAACGATCGGGTTTTCTCACCTTTCGATGAGACTCGATCTTACGTGCTTGTGCCAATCCCAAGAGTTTGGCAAGCATGTTTATCATAAGTGAACAATCAAGAAACCATAGCAGAATGAGTAAACAAAGATAAGATAAATTAATTCAACGAGATCATCCATAAAACTTAATGAACATGTCAAGACGGAATGAGGCTATCAAATTCCAGGAACTGAAACAGCAACGGGAACAACAAGCAAAGCAAGCACCAAGACGAACCTCTTCCTCCACAGGAAACTCGAGTGCAGGAGCGAACATCAAACCACAGCCGGAAGGCAGACGAGAACAAACTTCTAGCTGGCCTCTGAAAAAGAACGCGTGAAAAGCCGTGAGTACGTGAATACTCAGCAAACCGCGCACTACCTATCAAAAATGTATGTATGTAAGGGTAGTTTCAAAGATGAAAGCCGGCTCAAGTGCTAAATGCAAGTTTAAAATATTTTACTTTAAGATGCAAAAAGTTTTATTTTCAAACAGTCTAATTTTATTATCTTGCTCCGCAGAGATCTCCGTTATCCTGAACGAGGGTTTATTTTAAATGCCGGTGTAATCTTCACACCCAGTCACAGCTCAAAGGATGGAGTCCAAAACATTTGAAAACAGAAGGTAGGGGGAAGAAAACAACACTAAACATCGTGGAAGCTCTCAAGCAGTGTCCCTACACGAGACGTGGCAATGCGCATTGACTTTAACTCTACAGAGTATATGCACTTAGACCCACGAGAAGTGGCACCATAGCAAGGATCGCGGCCGCAGCCCCTAATATAGTGACCACACAAGACCCATCCACAAGCTTTAACCGGCGTTACCCGTCCTCCAGGATAAAGATCCCAGTCGCCTACGTTGCCAGGTCTTGGAGCTGTGAGGAGCCTACCACTGATCAGATGGGGTATCTCGATCTCATACGGAAAGTCATAGCTCTACACCACACTAACACATCACTGCCAACCCACGGGTAAACTATCAGTCTCAGCAAGCTTAAAGATCAAGCCTCTGCCCATACAGGATAACGTAGTGTGCATGGTAAAGCACTAGAGACATGTGACACGACGACCCGGTCCTCATATGCCGGGGTAGGCACTCTCCATCCTCTACACCAACAACCAACAAACCTCTCAAAAGATCCAAGCTCGAAACCTCTTATATACCCGCAACAGGTACGCTCACAGAGACTTCCCAAGAGGCCCCCAGCATCTCATACTCCTGCCTGCCCCAACTAAAATAGTTTGTATAGAGTTATTTGTAAAACACACATATTTGAAGCATAGTTCATAAACATTTTACACAAATTCATTTTATGGTGAGATAAGTGTGACAAGGATAAAATAAGAATGCAACTAAGCACAAATAAGCATAAAAGTAAAACGATAGTACTAAAGCAGTCCTAGGGCTCATAATATATGAAATGATAAATAGGCACGACTTGAGAATGTTGCTAGCATATTTTAAAACAGTTGGCATGCAAATTATGGTTTCAAACAAAACATGCAGTTTAAAAACTAGGATCAAAATTGGTCAAGGAGCGCGGCTTGACTTATGAGTTGAGATCTCATCTGAGATCTAGGTCCTCGTGCAAAACGGTCTTCAAAAACTCAGCAACAGCACCAGCTGGACAAACGGCATGACAAATGGGTGAGGAACTAAAAAGGACGACAAAGCAACTAGAACGGACCTACGAACAGACACACAAAACAGACAAGAACTGGCTCTAAGACACGGTCTCACGATCGTGTCCAAGAGGAAGAGACACGGACTGGGCCGAACGCGTGAGATTCGGGGTCCGAACACGGTAAACGGCACATGCCCAGGGCTCCGGTCACATGTTGGCCCGAACAAGAAAGAACTGAGGCACGGTCACAGTCACAATCATGTGACCACAAGCTGGGTCACAGTCGAACCGTGGACGCGTGTCCAAGGGCTTGGACACGGTGCCTGCCGCGTGACCCACGGGATGGTCATCGGCTACATGACTAGAGAACGAACTAAGGTGACACGATCACGGCCACGTGACCCAGAGCTGGGTCACAACAGGACCTCACGCGTATGTCTGAAGGCTTGGACATGGCGCTGGTTGCGTGACCCGCAGCACGGTCACAGCCCGCTCGACATCCCACGAAACCGAGCTCAGACATGGACGAAGCTGTGTGACCACGACCTAAAAACTAGGCCGATTGCTATGGCACCAACCGAATACCCACAGATCACTCGACACAACAGAACTGTGGTCGGGACACAACCAAACCCAGGTGTCCCAGACCAAAAAATAGCCCAATCACGGCAAGACACAGATCGGCTGGCATAACATGGTTTGGGGCCTGGACACAGCCTAACTGGCGTGTCCCTGCCCCAAAACTGAATCGGATTCCACAGCTCAACAGATCGGTTCACAAGAGACGATCTGGAGCTTGGACACACTGATTCAGCGTGTCTTTGCCCTCAAACCGAACTGGACACTGCACGAGCGACGGATCGGCCTAACCAACAAAAAAGGAAACCAAGCAACAGAGATGCTCACCAAAACTTGAGCTAAGGTTGATGCATAGCTGCAGAGATGAAGACAGAAGGTGAAGACGGCACTAGAACTCGGGATGGTTGGGTTCGGTCACAACCAACTCCGCTTGACCTTGGCCTAGAGTTGGAACGAGCCCTGCACATAACGGAAAACTTAGACTTCAGTACCAACTCGTAGCCACAAGTTGCGAACTTAGCTAAGCGACTGAAAAAGTGCAGAGACAAGAGAACTAAGCTCACCACGGCTTGGTTCAACGAAGAGCCGACAACGTCGAGGGCATGGGAAACTCTCCGACGAAACGATCGATGAGTTGATCCCAGGAACGACAGCGCAACCGGTTGAACCTGCGCTCGAAGTGGTGGCTCAAAGCGAAACCGACCAATGAAGAAGACAGAGAAGTCAGCACTCACAGGTTGAAATGAAACGAGAAACTGAATAGAGAAACAGAGACGCTCACCGAGACTTGAGCAAGGCCAAAGAGAAGCTGCTGAAACACAAGCCGAGGTGAAGATGGTGTTATTCATATCCTGGGCACCGGACACGAAGATCGCCGATGATCCACTGATCTGAGAACAAACACCAACCTGACTTTATTCCCAACACAGCGGCCAACAGGACACGAAAAATGAAGACGAAACACGGTCTCACCAAGGAAACGGCAGTGGTGTGACAACGACAACGATGGCAGCTCCACCTCGACGATTTCACCACCTGCCTCCGACGACATCCTTCGGCTCTGCGGCAGCTTGGCAACCAAGACGTGTTCACGCTCTGACGATTTGGTCCTCCTGGCACAGATAGAGTTAAAAGCCTAACCAATGGAAACGGTAAACAAGAAAATGACAAGAACGAAGGATGCTCACCGGAAACGGCAAGGCAACTAGGGAAGACCAGCTTTGAGGTGGGCACCAACATCCCGCAAGGTGTTTTAGCCACAACCTAAGTGCTTGCCCTCTATTGCTCCAAAGCACCGACATCACTAAAATGATCACCAACTGTCCCAACAAACACGGCAACAAGGAGCAGTCAACACACAACGGAACAACAGCAAACCTGAGAATGAGCATACAAGGGGTAAACAGGTTCTCACTGAGAAACGGAGTCGACGCAGATCAAACGAGAATGACAATGACGCAACAAGTCGTGGAATGGAGCAGGGTCGACGTGGAGGCCGACAACACACAGACAGGGCGACTGTTGGTTTGACTAACTGGAAGGCTCCCCTCCACGACGTCTTCACCCTGCACAGATGCGACAGTCAAGGCATCGATGCTCAGCACAGAAAAGCAGCCACAAGAACAAGGATTCTCACCAAACGATCAACGAGGACGGGCGATCCGAGATGAGGATGAGCTGGCTCGGACAGGGACGATGACGAGGTAGCAGCACGGCGAGGAAACCGGGCGGCGCCAAAGTGGCCCAAAGCGAAGATGAACGGCACGACGAGAACGGCACACAAGGTCAACGAGCAGGACGAGGTTGGACGACTCGAAGGCGAGGACGGCAAGGTCGGCGACGAGGACCAGGGCGAGGTCAACAACGGGGCAGCGCAGCTCTTGCGAGATGGGGACCGACGACGCGAAGGGACGCCGCGCGCGGCGCGGCTCCGCGAGAGGGCGACGAGGCGCGGCCAGAGACGAGCGGTGCAGAGAACGACGACTGGGGCTCGATGAGGGTCGAAGACGGATCGAGGACGAAGCCGAGAGGAGGTCGCCGCTGCGAGCACAGAAGAGGGTGGCACGACGACGAGGCAGGGCGCGTCAGGGCGGCTCGAGATCGACGACGACGCCACAGGGAGCTACACAGGAGGCCCGGCGCAGGACCACACGACGAGAACGGACGGACCAGGCCTTGCGGGGACGAGAACGGAGACGCACGTCAAGGACGACGTGGCTCCTAGCGACGAGGAAGATGAGCTCCCGCGCGGGCTCGACGGAGCGCAGACACAAGACGGTGCGGACGGGCGAGGCAGCCCAGACAATGA
>BCLH01000002.1:864159-934598 GCA_001602315.1 Zoysia pacifica | reverse complement strand
CGACGGGCGCGGCCGGCGTTGGGTGCGTGAGCGCACGCAGGAGACAGAGCGGGCGCGGCACTGCGGCCAGGTGCGCGCGGCGCGGGCTAGCTGGAGGGCGACGCGGTGACCAAGGCACAGGGCGAGGTTCGAGGAGGCGCGGTGCTGCAGAGAGCAGGCCGGGCGCGCATGCAGGCAAAGGGCACGCACGGCGGCTAGACAGGGGCGGCGCTGGAGCTCCCTGGTCAAAGGCGCGCTGCAAAGCAGAGGTGGCGGCGCGTGCTTGGGGAGGCCAGGGCGCCACTAGTGGTGGGGTGGCAGCTAGCTGGTGCTAGCTGGCAGCTAGCTGGAGCCAGGGGCGCTCGGCCTGGGGAGCACGTCTACGGCGGCTAGGGTTCCAAGGGGCTGGCAGGGTAAGTGGGAGAGAAGCAAAGCCGTTGGATCGGAGGGGAAACGATGGACAGGATTGACCGGAGAAAAACAGGCCGGTTGGGCCACGAGAAAGAAACAAAACCGGCCCAACATGGACTAGCGGGCTGTTACACTTAGTGTTTATTGAATGAAATCCCATTTGACTTTATCATACGCTTTTTCAAAATCTATCGTGAAAATGACTCTATTTAATTTTTTCCTCTGTGGCTCATGCATAGTTTCATGTAGCATTAGCACACCTTTCATAATATTCCTCCTTCGGCTATAAAAGGCTCCATGCGCCTCTCCTCAACCTCGACCTCGCCGTGCCCTGCTCTCACCTCCACTGCCCCTCCCAGAGCTGCCCCAGCTCAGAGGAATTTTGCTATTTTCCAAAAATTCCCCAAAAGCCCCGCTGACTGTCGCCGTCAATTCACCGCCATGGAAGCCCTTTTCCAGCCAGTTTCTGCACCATAAGCTTTGCATCAAGTCACTCTCTCAGTCCCCCATCTCCCTGAACCTTCCTTGGTCGCGTGTGTGAACAGTCTCCAGTGTGCGGCGCCCATGGCGCCGCCGGCTGTCTGTTCCGGCCGCCGCTCAGGCCGCCGCGCGGGCCACCAGCGCGCGCCCCTGCCCTCCATCTGAAATCGGACGGCCAGGATTAAAACCCAGCGTGCCTCTTTGGCCTTTTAAATCTCGGCCGCGCCCTCTTGATCCAACGGTCCGGATCTGATTAGGCTACCGGCCCCGCAGGCCAGTGAGACGTGCCCCCATGGCCCGCCTGTCAGCCAACCAAGTTGAAACGCTAAGGCCACTCAGCTCAGTGCACACCGCCCACCTTCCTTCCTTCTTTTCTATACAAAAATAATTCCTCTAAATCCCAGAAATTTACCTCTTTGCGTCGAAGCCCCTGTTAGCCTTTGCAGATTTTCTGTAAACCCCCGGATTTTTCTACTAAATCCAAGCCCTTATACACCAACCCTTGTTTATTTACAGAGACCCCTGCAGCTTCCTGTTTACATAAAAATCTATCCCTGCAGCTTTCTGCCCATTTACAGATTGGTCCCTATGACCATTCTGTTAATTACAATGAGGTCCCTAAAGTTTCCGTACACATTCAAGTAGCCATATCTTTGCAATACTAAATTCATTTTCAACGATTTTTGTACCGTTGGAATCGTTATCTCAAGCCCCAACTCATCAAATCATTCAAACTTCAGTTAATCTCTGAACATGCTGGTTTTTCTTAATGGTAAGTTTTATCGGATCTTTAATTCGTTTTCATTTATTAGTTTTATCGGTTTTTATTCAAGTATTTGATTGTGACTTAATGCAAGCATAGTTTCATATTACTTATAGCATGCACCTCACCCCATTGCATGAATTATTGTAGCATTATTAAACCACATTAGTACATATCTCCATACTAGCCCTAGGTAATTTAGTTTAATACTTGAATTATATTTAATTTAGCTAAAATACTAGATTAGCTGCTTAGTTTATTTTAGAAAGTAAGTAGATAGTAAATAGTGTGCATATGTATTCTGCCATGCATTCACATGCATTAGTATAGGTAGCATACTTGAGATCTAGTTGTTTAATTACAAATATACAAAACAAGTAATTAATTACAAATTACTAATAATTATATGCACTTAGAAATTAAATAGTTAATAGCACACTTATGCATCTTACCTTACGATCACATATAATAGTACCCATGTCACATATTAGCTTTGGTAGTTTATTTGCAAAGATAGAATTTAGTAAGTAATTGTTAATTGCTAGTAATCACCGTAGCACAACCATGTATAGTGGGAAGTTAAATAATTAAATCGCTAATTACTAGTAATATCATGCATGTAGATTATTAAATAAATAAAAGATGGCACACCATACACCTACCAGAAATTTATGCCATTTTAGGACACACCTCACGTGCACCCGTGCTTAGTGTACGGTAGTTATAAATGCATATAAAGAATTAAGTAATTAATTAATAACCACCATGCATCTCGCCTTTGTGCAAGAAACTAGATCATGCAATAGGCACACTATGCGACCCACTTATTGGCAACCAGCCGTGTGCAAATGCCACACATGCATATGTACTAGTGTTGCCGAAGGCCATACACTAATACATTTAGACACTGCTACCCATAACTTGCATATGCATGCAATAATAAACTATTCACTTGTTAGCTTTAATAGCTTAAAAGATATAAAGTCAAATACTAGATCTAATTATTAGGAAAAGCTTGCATATTAGAAGATAAGTAATTAATTGATAATACACCATACCGATACCCATCAGCTCACTGCGCACGCATGCACAATTAGAGGGCATGGTTATGCTCTGTTTACCATGCAACCACATAGATGCACCTACACGTGCCTGTCATGAGATACACCCAAGCCAACTACATCACATCAAATACTAATATTTCAGCACACACACAAACCACTAGGAAGTGTGAGTGCCCGACGTATACGGACACTCGTTTACGAGTCCGTAATATGGGAACACGCACTACACACCCACTTGAATCCTCAAGCACTAAATATAATTAGCTTAAATAAATCTAAACTGCGAACCATAGTGAATGGTTATACGGTATTACACATAAATAAATCTAAACTGCGAACCATAGCTTACCCATGTAAATGCTTAAGCACTAACTAAAATGAGCCTAGAATATGTGCAATCACCAAAAATTAGTAAATAACATTAAAATAGGATTCACTTGAAATGATGCGCTTGCACTAGCATTATAAGCCATTATCAGGTTACACACCTCTATAAATGTCCTAATGCTACCTAAACACTGCATCATGCGCGTGCACCGCATCACGACGCCCACTACAGTCATGCATGTCCGTCACAATAGACTAACTCTCGCATTATCTAGTAAAAGCCCTACGTAAAATAAGGCAGTAATTTGATAAACCACCATATCAAGCATGCACCCTCATCGTCGGTTATCCCTTCGAGTTCAATTGATTCTCCTCCGAAGTTTATTTGATCTTATTTGGTTCTTCTCGAAAACACTGCATCTTATTAGACGTGCTTTACCGCATAGATGACACCGAGTGCCAGAAGCTGAAGAGGAGCTAGAAGGATTGATCGTGAGGAAAACTGAGGACCCCCAACATCAAGCTGGGAATTCGAGACTCAGACCTTGAAGATTAAGCTATAAGAGTTTGTAGGCAAGCTCTAACACTATTTGATTATGTTTATCCTATATTTTTGCAATGCACCTATTAGAACCTAGATATTGATTGCTTGCTTGATATATTACTTATGTTTAAAACCATTGCTTAGTTATATGACCTACGTTGCTAGTATCTTAATATTAATGTCAGTTACTTGTCATTAATACTATTATATGCCTTGATTACCCATTGTCGACGCCTCTTTGTTAAACATAGAAATTTTGTCATTAATTATTTTAATGACCAAAAAGTTACCTTGATTACTAGTATGCTTAGGACCCCTCATGATGCTTTGACATCACCACACCTTACAATATTACTTTACGAAATACGTAAAATAGAGTTTGGTGGTGTGAGTACAAATAAAGTGGGACGGGTGATAGTGCAACTTGTGATTAGGTGAAGAAGGGTGGTTTCGGCTGTGGGGCGGGGCTCATGAAAGGTGTTGGTGCTGGTGTATCTGTGTGATAAGTGTTGCTCTTCGGTGTGCTCCACCTACCGTGGATGAGCGCATCGCCCCTGCTATATAAGGACCAGTTCGTTAAAACTCGACTTAGCGTCTTAGTGTAACCACATAACCTCTCATGGGTAGGACTCGATTTATCACCTGAGGTTATCATATCGAGCCGCCAGGAGGTCAGTAGGACACAAGACTACCAGAAAGTGGACGCGAGTTGCTCGTAATCTGGCCCTCGATAGAAGTGATCGCCCGCGTTGTGGTGTCGTATTTTTCCATGAATAAAGCCCTTGGCTTACGTGATCACCTAGTGACAAGGGGACCAGGAGAAGACGTGGATGCAGTTCCGACGATCTGGCTCTAAGAAAGCACTAATCACGTCATCAGGGCCTGTAAAACTCTGAGGGATGGCCCCTAGACTCTTGGGCGGAATCTAAGAGAAACTTAGGTTTGATGGGCCGAACGTTATGCTACCCTTGCTCGCGAAAGAGTGCATAGCCTGTGAAAAAAGTGTACAACCTCTGCAGAGTGTATAAACCCTTTCGAAATGACCGTTGTCACAGTATTGGCACACTAATGATTGGGATTATAATGATTAGTTTTCATGATCATCCTTGATTGATGTGAGTGGGTGTAGTTGCCCGTGTTTTGGAAAGTGAAGGCGGTGTGCCTGGGCAGTTATGGCTGTGTGCCGGAAGGCCCGACTAAAATTTGGATACTGATGGGATTGACGAATATCTCCCCAGGACCAACATACTAAAATATGGACAATAAAGGCTTGACTTTCTTTTTAAAAGCTTCTGTAGTGAACACTGCATAAAACTGGCTTTCGCAAAAGTAAACCATTTAGCCTCATCTTTGCTACAACCAAATATGCATCTATATACCTTTGCCTAGTGTTAGAGCTTATTCAGTACCTTATGTACTCACTCGTTTGCAATTTTGGTTTTAGTCAGAGAAGACTACGTAGAAGATGACATCGTGCTAGTTTTCGTTCTGCTTCCCGAGTTGCTTGTGGCTTTGAGCCAAGGTTTCCGCTGTTTGCTTCGCCTTTAGCGGGCTAGCCGGTCTTGGATGGTAGCAATCCTTGATGTGTTACCGCTAAGGGTCCCCTCTCAGGTATGCTATCCTAATTTGAAGTATGCTTTTGATTTACATTCTGTTATGTTTGATCGTATCAGCTACTGATCTAGGGATTGATACGTGATTAACAAAGTATCTCAGAAATGAGGTACGACAGGGTAGTATCAGAGTAATACTTAGCCGTAGGACGAAACCCCTAGGACTCTTCCCATTGAAATCGACTATTTTGATAAAAAACTATTTTCTAAAATGCTTCCCTGACCCACCTCTATTTTAAACATCATTAAACTTCCGCCAGACATCTACAGTGTCACAAGGCAAGAGAAGCCCTTTAAACTGAGTGGATGACCGTGCCGACTTACCCGAGGAATCAAACATCATTAGACTCAAAACTTGAAAAGAAGAAAAGAAGTCCAGATGGAAAATTTTGGGTGACATATGCCACAAGATGGAACCTCTGTTCCATGCCATTTAGTGGGATGTAAGGACGTCAATAACCTCAAAGCTATTGCTGCCTTGCGGTAAGCATTAGCTCGAGGGAAATTGCCACTCAGACTTTTGAATCCACAATGGTTTATCAGGAATAATCGTGGTGACCCGGAATAATTGTTATACCTGATGATTAATATTGCCCGCTTGAAGCAAAGGTAGGGCCTAAAATTTTAGTTTGGCCCTCTTAATTTTAAATGGGGTAGGGTTATCCTAAAAGCAATAAGACTATTGGAGTATTGGCAAATAAAAAGGATCATCAACGGGCATGAGGAAATAAGAAAGTTTGCTATGACCGGAAGTAAAGACAAGTAACAGATGTTCACAGTACAAGAATTTATCAACCTTGCACTCATCGAAGCCCTGCATATGTGCAAGAAATGATGGAATCAGTCAAACGCTAGATAATCTAAACCAAATCGATAGTTCATACTACCCAAAACCTTGACCCTCGCTTGTAGTACGCCTGCACATAAAATAATCACAACTAATAATATGTGTTGTTTGTGTGAATTTGAGAGTTTCTTGTTCTTGGTTTCTATTGTTTGTGTGCTTGTATGCTTTAAGCAATTGAAACATCAGTATAATTGCAACAATTAAAATTATTGCCAAAGACCAAACCTCCTCCCAACGCCGCCTTAATTACCATCACCGAGTACCAAGCCCCACAAGGAGATCCATCCCCATACAGCCCACATATAAGTCCCCAAGCCCATGAAAAGCAATACCTGATACAAAACCGAGCAATGCCCTGAATTAATAAAGTTCACAATGAAGTCAGATCAGCAGCACACCATCACCACTGTTAAATTGCTCAGTTGCGAGTTAAGTGCCCGTCAAGCTCAACCTCTATAAGGATATCACATATTCGTGTCCAAAGGTCGCCATTGTCTAGGATGACAAAAAAAACTGAAGTGAATCGAAGAAATACTAGCACTAAAGATGACAGTAAACTGCCATGGAATGGCTTGGAATCTCACAATGAGATCTGTCCACTAAGTGCTAACAGTTGAAAGCAAGAGCCCCTAGAAGCCGTAAGAAGTGATAAAGTACAATAAAACACACACACACACAAGGAGAAGAGAGAATATTAAAGAGCTAATTAGTGGCAATAAAGGATCAAATCCCAGATTTATACCGTAATATATGATCTTAAGATATTATGGGTCCAGTTAAGCAATACCACGTAGTACCAATCAGCACAGTTGTTGTCATGCAAATGACACGATGGAGACAACAAGATGCCCTGATAATGAAAAAAAATTCCACAAAAAAAGAAGAAGAAAACTTGCTCCTTTGAGAAAGTTGCCGAGTACGCAACACACATGTATGTGCTTCATGGATAAAACATAGAAATGCTTGCACTTATTTTGGTAAGAGACAAAATGCAAGCCACGCCCCTGGACACATGGATCAAAAAGGAATTAGAACCCAAGCACAGAAAAAAAAAAAAAGAGAGGGTGATAGTGGCCGGACACCAACAGAATAAACTCGAGAGCGATATAGTTACGTCACTACCTCGTGACCGAGGGGACAACATCAACACCATTCAGGTCCCTAAGAGTATAATGGCATTTTACGGTCACAAGGGCATGGACATCCTAGAGTAAGCAGCCATATAAACAACAAACAGTCTGTGGTGTCGTATTCAGGGATCAAGAATGACAGCATTAATATTTGGAAGCTAAGTACCTGGAGCTATTGGACACCACCGAGAATAATATGATTATTGCTTAGTACTTGGACTGTACAGCAGCAACAACAAACAAATACACTCGACAGAGCACCACATCAAAAAAAAATCACAAGAAACCGCACTCAGAGGCAACTAACAAGTTGGATACTTGATAAAATTGTTGGAACCCTTCTTATCTGATCATTAGTAAAAGCCAGTGGAACATACATTACTTGATAACCCCAGGTTAAAATCCTTTAAGTGGGGTAGCATTGCTTCGTTGGTTGTTTTGGTAAGGTCATATCCAAGGATAACCAGACAGCCACCCAAGGTCGAGATCAACATGAACTTAAGTAATAATGTCAGTCAGCGACAAAAAAAAAAATGAAAAATGATAGTACAAGTTTGGAGAACACAAGCTGAAAAAAAAAAAGAGGAAGAATATATCACGAGCCATGACAGATAAAGGGAAAACAAGAGCACACATCCAGGAGAGGTATTAACCTATAAAAGGGATGAGATAAATAAGGAATGCAATATATTTGGATTTTATGGAAAATCTCTGATAAACCCACCTTTGAGGATAATTTCGAAGACCATACTATTCAAAAAAATAGTATATAAAAAATCCATATAATTAATTTAGAAAATAGTACACAAATACACATGAAACAACAAGACCACCAAAACAGATGTCACCATGAAGCTCAAGTCAAGAAAATTAAGAGAACACCAACAGAAGTCCTTCCACCAGTTCGGCAGCTCGTGCAAATCTCGAGGACGAGATCCAGTTTAAGTGGGGTAGATCTGTGACAATTCAAAATTTGACCTTAATTTAAAAATGCGAAATTCAAATTTTTCTAACAAACACCCTAACATTTTTTTCCTCTCTCTTCTGTCTCCTCAAAATACAGTCACATTTAATTAAACAGACTAAATTGAAATTTTCATAAATATTAAAACTTGAAAGTGTGACAAGTGCTTGACTTCTTGTCCTTTTCTTTCCAGCAGTTTCCTTGTGCTTGGTTTTAAATCAATTTAATTCTTGAGCTCAGTTCAAATCCTTTGAACTCTATCAAAATTCCGAAAAATTCCCAAATCCCGTCGGTGGGCCGACCTTCCTCTCATTCCCTATCCCGGCCGAGCCTGCTTCTTTTCTCCCGAGCAGGCCCTCTTCTCCTCCTTGCGGCCCAGCACTGGCCCAGCCCGGCTAGCCTGCTTCTTCCTCCCCAATCCTCTTCCACCTCGCATCATCCCCTCCCAGGCGCGCTGCCCCGCCAACTGACGTGCGCGCCATCTGCCGCAGCGGACGCCATCATTGCTCGCCTCGTCTTGTTGCCGCCGGACACCATCATTGCCCGCTGCCATCTTTTTCCTAGGCTTCTTCCTCGCGTCGTCTTCCTCTTGGCGCGCCGCACCGTCCCGCCAATGGCTGCGCTCGCCTCTATCTCCCATCTCGCCTTCACTCCTCTGCCTCATGTTGGTTCGCGCGCCGTCCCCGCTGTCACCCTTGTTTCCCGCGTCGCCGTGAATGAGGTTTTGTCAGAAGCCTCGACGTTCTTATCCTCCTCTCTGTCCAGCCCGCTCCTCCTTCGGCTATAAAAGGCTCCATGCGCCTCTCCTCAACCGCGACCTCGCCGTGCCCTCGTCTCACCTCCACTGCGCCTCCAGAGCTGCCCCAGCTCCGACGAATTTTGCTATTTTCCGAAAATTCCCCATAATCCCTGCCGACTGTCGCCGCTGTCAATTCACTGCCATGGAAGCCCTTTCCCAGCCAGTTTATGCACCACAAGCTTCGCAGCAAGTCACTCTCTCAGTCCGCCATCTTCCCGAACCTTCCTTGGTCGCGCGTGTGAACAGGCACCACGCGCCACCGCCGCGCGCCGGCAGCTCTATGACGCCGGCACGCCACAGCACCTTCCAGGCCACGCCGAACCACCAGAAGCTTCGCCACCCTCTCCTACCCCTCCTGCGCCCATCCTTGTGCACTGTAAACCTCTCTACGGCAGCCCTCCACGAGCGCCGCCGCAGCCAGGGCGCCCGCTCCGTCGCCAGCCTCCTCTGGCCGATTCCGGTCGACGACACCACTTGGGACGAGTTCGCGACGAGCTCCGCCTCATCTCCATCAAGTCTGCGTCGCCACCCGTGCCTCGTAGCGCGGCCGCCGCATCTCCGGCGTGCGGCCCCCATGGCGCCGCCGGCTATCTGTTCCGGCCACCGCTCAGGCCGCCGCGCGGGCCATCAGCGCGCGCCCCTGCCCTCCATCCGAAATCGGACGGCCAGGATTAAACCCAGCGTGCTTCTTTGGCCATTTAAATCTCGGCCGCGCCCTTTTGATCCAACGGTCCGGATCTGATTAGGCTACCGCCCACCTTCCTTCCTTCTTTTCTATACAAAAATAATTCCTTTAAATCCCAGAAATTTACCTCTTTGCAACGAAGCCCCTCTTATTCCAAATATAATATTCTAGCCTTTGCAGATTTACAGTAAACCCCCGGATTTTTCTACTAATTCCAACCCTTTATACACCAACCCTTGTTTATTTACAAAGAGACCCCTGCAGCTTCCTGTTTACTTACAAATCGATCCCTGCAGCTTTCTGCCCATTTACAGATTGGTCCCTATGACCATTCTGTTAATTACAATGAGATCCCTAAAGTTTTCGTACACATTCAAATCGCCAATCTTTGCGATCTTAAATTCATTTTCAACGATTTTTGTACCATTGGAATAGTTATCTCAAGCCCCACATTAAATCATTCAAACTTCAGTTAATCTCTGACCATGCTGGTTTTTCTTAATGGTAAGTTTTATCGGATCTTTAATTAGTTTTCATTTATTAGTTTTATCGGTTTTTATTCAAGTATTTGATTGTGACTTAATGCGAGCATAGTTTCATATTACTTATAGCATGCACCTCACCCCATTGCATGAATTATTGTAGCATTATTAAACCACATTAGTACATATATCCATACTAGCCCTAGGTAATTTAGTTTAATACTTGAATTATACTTAATTTAGCTAAAATACTAGATTAGCTGCTTAGTTTATTTTAGAAAGTAAGTAGATAGTAAATAGTGTGCATATGTATTCCGCCATGCATTCACATGCATTAGTATATATAGCATACTTGAGATCTAGTTGTTTAATTACAAATATACAAAACAAGTAATTAATTACAAATTGCTAATAATTATATGCACTTAGAAATTAAATAGTTAATAGCACACTTATGCATCTTACCTTACGATCACATATAATAGTACCTATGCCACATATTAGCTTTGGTAGTTTATTTGCAAAGATAGAATTTAGTAAGTAATTGTTAATTGCTAGTAATCACCGTAGCACAACCATGTATAGTGGGAAGTTAAATAATTAAATCGCTAATTACTAGTAATATCATGTATGTAGATTATTAAATAAATAAAAGATGGCACACCATACACCTACCAGAAATTTGTGCCAATTTAGGACACACCTCACATGCACCTGTGCTTAATGTACGGTAGTTATAAATGCATATAAAGAATTAAGTAATTAATTAATAACCACCATGCATCTCGCCTTTGTACAATAAACTAGATCATGCAATAAGCACACTATGCGACCCATTTATCGGCAACCAGCCGTTTGCAAATGTCACACATGCATACGTACTTAGTGTTGCCCAAGGCGATACACTTATACATTTAGACATTGTACCCATAACTTGCAAATGCATGCAATAATAAACTATTCACTTGTTAGCTTTAATAGCTTAAAAGATATATTAGAAGATAAGTAATTAATTGATAATACACCGTACCGATGCCCATCAGCTCACGCGCACGCATGCAAACTTAGAGGGCATGGTTATGCTCTGTTTACCACGCAACCACATAGATGCACCTACACATGCCTGTCATGAGATACACCCAAGCCAACTACATCACATCAAATACTAATATTTCAGCACACACACAAACCACTAGGAAGTGCGAGTGTCCGACGTATAAGGACACTCGTTCACGAGTCCGTAATATGGGAACACACACTACACACCCACTTGAATCCTCAAGCACTAAATATAATTAGCTTAAATAAATCTAAACTGCGAACCATAGTGAATGGTTATACGGTATTACACATAAAATGACACACCTTCATCGGGCACGCTCACAACACTTGCCTTGTACGAGTTCATGTCCGTATAAAGACACTAGTGCTGCAGACACTTAGCAATGCATACGTCACATGGCTTACACATGTAAATGCTTAAGCACTAACTAAAATGAGCCTAGAATATGTGCAATCGTAAATAACATTAAAATAGGATTCACTTGAAATGATGCGCTTGCACTAGCATTATAAGCCATTATGAGGTTACACACCTCTATAAAGGTCCTAATGCTACCTAATCACTGCATCATGTTGATGCACCGCATCACGGTGCCAACTACAGTCATGCATGTCCGTCACTATAGACTAACCCTCGCATTATCTAGTAAAAGCCCTACGTAAAATAAGGCAGTAATTTGATAAACCACCACATCAAGCATGCACCCTCATCGTCGGTTATCCCTTCGAGTTCAATTGGTTCTCCAAAGTTTATTCGATCTTATTTGGTTCTTCTCGAGTTTTTTTTCTTTTGCGGTAGTTTTATTAGGCGTGCTTTACCGTGTAGATGACGCCGAGTGCTAGAAGGCGAAGAGGAGCTAGAAGGATTGATGGTGAGAAAAACTAAGGACACCAACATCAAGCTGGGAATTCGAGACTCGAACCTTGAAGATTAAGCTATAAAAGTTTGCAGGCAAGCTCTAACACCATTTGATCATGTTTATCCTATATTTTTGCAATGCACCTATTAGAGCCTAGATATTGATTGCTTGCATGATATGTTACTTATGTTTAAAACCATTGCTTAGATATATGACCTACGTTGCTAGTATCTTTATATTAATGTCAGTTACTTGTCATTAATATTAATATATGCCTTGATTACCCATTGTCGACGCCTCTTTCTTAAATATAAGTATTCTGTCATTAATTATTTTAATAACCAAAAACTTGCCTTGATTACTAGTATGCTTAGGACCCCTCGTGATGCTTCGACATCGTCACACCTTACAATATTACATAACAAAATGCGTAAGATAGAGTTTGGTGGTGTGAGTACAAATAAAGTGGGATGGGTGACAGTGCAACTTGTGATTTGGTGAAGAATGATGGTTTCGGCTGTGGGGCGGGTTCATGAAAGGTGTTGCTGCTGGTGTATCTGCAAATAAGGATAGCAGAGTTTTTAACCCAACGATAGTACAAACCTAAATTTAAACCATTAAACAGGCTCAAACACATGTCAAATTCGGAAAGTACAACACATCAACCAGGGAATTTCTGCAAAGTTCAATCCATTATATTGCCGCCATTACTCTGCTATATTTGCAACATAAAAGCTATTTTAACTACCTATGTTTAAAGAAAAGAACGTCACACATAAGAATTACAAGCTACACATAAAACTCTGCAAAGCATACAGCTAAAATCAGACCTATATCAAGCATTGATGCTTTAACAAAATGAAGCATCACGCATGTGATGATAGAATTCATCAATTAAAAAAATAAGGCACGTAAACATATGTTGGTACATCCAAGAGCACCAATTGAAGTTCTAGACACAAATACAATCAACATTCTACAGGCACCCAACAACTGATCACGCCAGGGCAGCACCTAGCAGCATATAACCAACTTACATACAACAATTACTATTATGTCAAACAATAAAGATACCTAAAACTATTCCTAATTTAACAGGATAATGGTACTGAAAACTTGCATGACTTGAATCAATCAGCAGAATGCATCAAAAACATAATGACTGCTTGCCCTAAAATCATATTAGTAGCTGCTAAATGAACGAAGATAATCGCGTGCAGGAACTCACATACGACCACAATTCATGTCACCCGTTGAATTCCCAAACAAGCAGGCGAACAATGTTAGGCGGCGCTAAATCCCCATATCCACCGAAAATTTTAATTGGTCGCGGCGGTTCCAAGCGGAATTTTAATTGAAACAAACAAAAACCTAATCGCAGTCAACCCCACAATAACAAAACAATGAGGCCCGAGCCCTCCAAAACCGCGTCAAGGAGCACTCATCGAGCAATTACCCTCCAAATCGACGCAGATCAACCGAAGCATACCATAATCCCCAAATGGATCGTGGATCTTTTTTCCCCTCTGGATCGTGAGGTAAAGACGCCCGTACGATGACGTGAGGGAGCGGTAAGATGGTGTGTTCTGTTTGGAGAGGGGTGGTTGCCCAGTCGCTGTACCTGTCGTTCGATTTGGTGGGGACAGGCACATCATGGCGCGACGTGCGTTTCGACAAGTGTGCTTTACAATTTCGAGCTTCCCGGATTCCATCCCATTTTTCACCTTGTTCTCCCGAAGATCTTCGACATGGGATTACACGAAGAAAATAACGCATCTATTTAAAGTTATATTGAGATTTGAAAAAAATTTAATCTGAAATATTTTTTTCTATTTTTAGCATTTTTACTGTAAAATTTAATTGATTCCTATAAAATTCTCGTGTGATTTTTGTGAAATTTCTGCATCTCAATAAAACCCTTAAATTCTATGGTACTCCTATAGTATTTTATTTTAATGAACAGTGAAGTAATTATTATAAAAGGACTATGCTGCAAGGCCTCATTCATTTAAACTAGTTCGACAGGAACGCCGCCTGTTCCCTGTGGGACGGCTAAACAGAGAATGAAACCCACGTAGATGGAAATAGCAATTCAGTTACTCATCCTCGGCAGTTCAAAAAAAAAAAAGTTACTCATCCTCGAGAATGAATTCCGGCCCATCCCGACCCTTCCCCTTTTTTCCTCACTTGGGTTCCAAACCACACCGATGCCTTTTCCCTTTTTTTTCATTCCAATCTTTTTCTCATTTCATCATAAAATTTGTATGATGAATATAGGTAGTAATTTAAAATGTGGTAACATACAACTAGTTTGATTTAATAAAACTGCATAATGATACTATAGCTACCAAATATTTTATTTAATAGAAGTAATATTTATATTTCTATATTTCTATTCCCCCATTTCAAACAACCAAAATCCTCATTCCTCTGTTTTTCATCCCTGTGGTTTATACGATTTTCCGATCCCTTTATTTTTCTTCATTCAGACATTTTTTTTTTCCTATTTCTTGGTATTTCTATCCTCTGTTTCAAACAGAATCTAAAGGCTCTTTGTAATTCTGCATTTTTTTATATGAAATTGAAGTGATTTCTATAAAATTCATGCATTTTAACAGGAATTCAATTTAATTTCACATGAAAAACATAGAAAATAAAAAAATTTCTTCAATCAAAAGGCCTAAATCCGGCGGAAGACTGCAGGCGACTGTAGGAGATCAGGAAGCGATGATTCATCTCTGGAGCAAAGGGAAGCAGTAGGGGAGCACGGCTTTCGCAGGATGTTGATTAGGTGGAGCCGGAACCTTTTTGAGATCAAACAATCACAGTTTTCACTTTGTTCCTAAATTATTATCGTTGTTAAAAATATCAACTAGATTATTCATTTTATTAAAAAAACAATGAATATTACATATTTTGTTATAATTTACTTTTTCATTAAAATGATTTAAATCACAACTTAAAATGTTACACATTTGAACTGGAGTAATTTTTTGAGTAAGACAGTTTGTCAAAAGATGATATTAGAAGTCAGCGGTGACAAAATTTAAAAGCATAGATAGTACAAGTTTAAGAGCAATTTAGGTCCGTTAGCTTTGGGATAGAGAATAGTGGGAGGTTTAATTAACAGTGTGGCTATAGATTTAATTCTCTCGCTAGAATAGTTAGGTACAATTAGCTGGGTAGATATAGTTTTGCTTTGACTGGTGTACTATACTCTCATATTCTTAAATTATTGTCATTATTTACTTTTAACATCAATTTTGACTATTATTTTATTAAAAATATTTATTCAAATATATAAAATTATAAGTTGTGATTTAAATAATTTTAATGCTAGTGAATTATAGTAAAATATATAATATTCATCAAATTTTTTTAGTAAGATAAATAGTTAAAGTTGATCGTAGAAGCTTATGATAACAACAATTTAGAAACAGAGTGAGTAAAAGTAGAGATAAATACTTCGAAGCTAGCCTGTGGTTCATGGTGTCATATTTTTACTAGGATCATTAAAATTATAAATAATATTTAAAAAGTATCGTGCATTATATTTTTAGGTATACATCGGTATCAGTTGGCACCGATGACAATACTGTATGTAGTTTCATCCATGACAATGCACCATTGTGTCACGGCTGATGTACACTAATATTATTTTCTGAAAACAGGCAGCGCACTGATAATTGTTCTTTTTAAAAAAAAGGGGAGTCACAAAAAGACATGTCAACATTATAGTAAAAAATAGGGCCGGCAGTAGTACCCTCACCGTTGAAAAATCTGGCCAAGACCAAGGTTAAAACAGTTAAAACCGGTTTAGTTTTTATAATTTTCGATAAAACCGGCTGGTCTGATATCATTTGGTTTTTTGAGAAAAAATAAAAATGATTTTTCTTTGAATTTTTTAAAAAAGTAAAGTCAATCAATAAATCAATAAAACCAAAAATAAACCAGTGAGTTTCAAAATTTAAAACTTGAAAACTAGTAAACCGGTGAATGACAAATGAAAAATCGACTGGTTTACTGTAACATTTCGATCAAATTTTGTTCAAGTTTTATTTTTTATGTGAATCTGTTTCTAACTGGTTTTTTTTTCAAATTTCATGGTTTTTAACCTTTTCCCGTTTGATCAGTAACCGAAACCCTGGTCAAGCACAAGTGAACGATGCAAGCAAGCTGAACGACAACTCAATCTCGCGCTCATAAGGCCCATTTGTAACGCAGGTGATAGTTTCTGTATTTTTCATATTAAATTTAAATAATTACTATAAAATTAATGCGCGAGATTTCTTACACTCCAAACGATGCTCAATGATGTACTCTCACTGTTCTAAAATAAGTGACATTTCACTGTTCATTTTATTTAAAAAATTTACAAAAATATAAAAATAATTAAATCAAGCTTAAAATACTTTTAATAATGAATTATTTCACAATAAAAATAAATAATATTTTTACTAATTTTTTAATAAAATGAACGACCAAAGATAAATATTTGAAAATTTAAAAGACACTTATTTTGGAAAGAAGAGAGCAACATATAGTGTTTTTCTTGATATAAGCCAATTCTGACGTTAAATTTTTAAGGAATACATCGGTGTCAAATGACACTGACAGCAAGTTGTATCCACGTGCTTGAAAATGCACTATACTTTTCATTCTCATGTAAAGCCAATTCTACGGTGCCACGGCTGATGTGAGAATGACACCGATATTATTTTTGGAAAAGAATGACCGCACTGGTATTTCGTTTTTTAAAGCAGGAACCACAATAAAGTCAAGTGGCATTAAAAATAAAAAATAAGGCCGGCAGCGGACCGCCGTACCACCATCCCTCTTGAAAAATCTAGCCAAGATCACCTGCCTAGGTAGCAGCATTATATAACCAGCAAGAAGGATGCAAGCAAGCTGAACCGCAACTCTCACTCCCGCGCCTCCTGCATCCAGCAAGCGGACACACTCCACGTACGGACGGCCCCGCCATGTCCGCCACTCCGGCCTACGACCGCGCCGCTGAGCTGCGCGCGCTGGACGCGACGCTCGCCGGCGTCCGCGGCCTCGTCGCGTCCGGCGTCACACACGTTCCGCGCATCTTCCGCGTCCCCGACGCGGAGGAGAACGCGACTCGCGGTGGCGACCCCGGCGACCGAGACCTTCCCGCGGCGGCGATCCCTGTGATCGACCTCAGAGGCGGTGACCGCGCGGCCGTGGTCGATACCATCCGCCGCGCCGCGGCGGAGTGGGGGTTCTTCCAGGTGACGGGCCACGGGGTGCCGGGCGAGGTGATGGCCAACGCGATGGCCGGGGCCCGCGCGTTCCACGACGCCGACGGCGGCGAGGGCAGCGACAAGGCGCGGCTCTACACGCGGGAGCGCGAGCGGGCGGCCCAGTACTACTGCAACTTCGACCTGTACCGCTCGAACGTGGTCAACTGGCACGACACGCTCTACCTCAGAATGGTGCCCGACCCGCCGGCCGCCGACGAGCTGCCGGAGACTTGCCGGTGACTGCGCTCTGCACTCTGATTTTTTTATTTTATTTTTTTTTGGCCTGGTGACTTGTCAAGATAGGACGAGCATGGACCATTTAGGGTGGCTTGAGTAGGCACGATGTAGCTTTTTAAGTCTGGCATGGTATGATCCGGTTGCTCCATGGGTTTTTATTTGAAATTTAACATTAAATATATGTAATTTAATTTATTTTTAATTAAAAATTTAATATTTTAAATATTATATAATTAGTTTTCGATAAATTTTTAAAAAATTCTTCTAAGTTTCGGTCCGGCCGATTCGGCACAGCTCGACGAGCCGACGGCACGGCACGAGACGCGCCTTAGCCTAGGGAGCCGACACCTGGGCCGTGCCGGGCTACTTCGGAGCTTTCCAGAGTCCAGCCGGGCCCATGCTATGCAAGCCCAGCCCGGCCCATTGACCAGCTACAATGACTCATTCAGACTGCCGATACCCATCGAGCTGATAAGTTTTTCTTAATCACTTAGGATTGCTGCTGATAGTAACTCATGTGTACGGTACTCTGCAGAGACGCCCTATTTGAATACGCGAAACAGGTGAAGAACCTGGGGGACACACTGTTCGAGCTGCTGTCGGAGGCCCTCGGGCTCAACCCGAGCTACTTGTCCAACATCGAGTGCAACCAGGGCCAGATCGTACTCTGCCACTACTACCCTCCGTGCCCTGAGCCGGAGCTCGCCATCGGGAAGAACCGGCACTCCGACGCCGGCTTCCTGACCATTCTTCTGCAGGACGAGATCGGCGGCCTCCAGATCCTCCGCGACGACCGCTGGGTCGACGTCGAGCCGACCCCCGGCGCCTTCATCGTCAACATAGGCGACATCTTGCAGGTCTCCTCCATCCACACCTGAACAGATTATCTCATGCTAACTGTCGGATTTTGGGACTGATTTGATTTCTTCTTCGTCGACGTGTTCGATGATCAGTTGATCTCCAACGACAAGTTCATCAGCGTGGAGCACAGGGTGGTCGCCAAGAACGCAGGGCCCAGGGTTTCCATCGCGTGCGTTTTCAGCACGCATTTCCATCTGGCTTCGACGAGGACCTACGGGCCTATCAAGGAGCTTCTGTCCGAGGAGAACCCCCCTCTGTACAGGGAGACATTGGTCAGAGATTACCTTGCACGTTACTACTCCATTGGACTGGATGGCCGGGCGAAGACGGCGCTGTCCAATTTCCGTTTATGAATTATTGTGAGAAAGAATGTGTGCTTGCCAGTATTTAGTTTAAATTATTAGTAACTATCAAGGAAAGATCGGAACAATGCGTGTGGCGCCAAAAAGGTGGTGAAATGATTTGGACTTGCCTACTCGCGACAATAATAGGACGCATATGTGTAGAAGGGTACTGTATAGCTATCTGCATTCCAGGTATGTATTTCTAAAAGACAAGGAATGAAATAAAATGGCTACACACACAGCTTGCTGGAACTGGGAGCCATGTTGGCATAGTGCGGAGAAGACATCTTATTTCCAAATGCATATATTAGGGTTCCCGCTTCCCAAACTAGCTGTTCAGTGTAGCGATAAAAATGCCACAAAAAATGTACACAAGCTAGTTGTTCAGCTAATATTAATATAATTAACTTTGTTTCTTGTGGTTATGATCTCAACATGCTGTTTATCTTTTTTCACTGTCTGAAAGGTAGGGCCTTCTGATGGCTGAGGAGATGATTTCCATCGTTGAACTGTAACGCAGCTTGTTTATGACAGAACACGGGCATGTCGTAGCATGACAAACGAGCTGTGTTACAGCTCAATGATGAAAATATGAATCTTTTGCAATTCGAAGGGACATTATTTAACTGTGATGCGAGTTTCTCAGCAACGCAGAAAATGCTTGTTAGGAAGAGTCAAACGACATTCCTCAAGTCAAAAAGAATCTTTTATTCCGTAATAAAGTTCTCCAAAAAAGATGATTTCTCCATCTCTGATAACTTGCACCAGTTACCATCAAAGAGGCGGAAACAGCATTGAGTTCATTTGCCAGAGCACGTGATTACAGAGGTCCAGGGAAGGTGCCGTTTTCACGTTGCTCATTCCAGCGCTCAACCTGCACATGAAACACAGATCAGTCAATACACCACAGCAATAAAATTTGAGTGGTTTCTATCTGCAAATGAGCTGGTTGATGTTCAGATTGCAACCAGGCAATACACCACAGCAATAAAATTCTGATTTCAATGATGAGTAGCACATAGTTTACATGTGTGCATGTGCAAGTAATTCTTATCAAATATCTAGAAATGCATATGATAAAAACATGAGGTATGTAATAATGAATGCTGCCATGTTTCACAATGAGATGCTATGCTACTGAATAATGAATTCAACTGATCACAACTTTGCAAATAAGGTGCAGCAATGCAGGTTGATCTGATCTTATCCTTCCTACTAATGAACCATTGTCATGTTTCGTCTCTTTGCTGAGAAGAGTCCATTTGCCTCTCTATCAAAGAGAGCAAATGAATCTTTACTCATGTTGCCCAAAGTAAGGTTACAGAAGGAATTAAATATATATTTAACACTCTAAGCCATGTGAGGTAATATGAGGCAACTGACACTACGATCATACAAAAGACTCAACAGATCACGCCACTATAAAAACTTCACTGATTTCAAATCACGACAGGCAACAAAGATAGGTACACAATAGTGATTGAAGCAAGAGATACATACCCATTCACCAGGGCAAAGAGATCGATAGTACTTCGCGAACTTATCACACTCAGGAGCACCCTCTCCTTTGGCAGCTACACACCTGATTTGATAGTCAAAGTTACTGAGAATGCTGCAAACAATGCTGCGTATATATCTCAGCTTTACTAAATATCACACAATTACATATCCTACCTGTGGTACTCAACATAGCGCGTGAAACAGTGTCTTGTTTGATTTGTTGTAGGGAAACGAAAGTCTGCTGGAGCTGTTTCAATCTGCAAGTTACAGCATGCTTAATACTCATTAAAAATGTAGTACTGAAGTAATATTACACCACAGATTTTACAGTGCCAACCTTAATCTCAGGTTTCTCCTCAGCCTCTTCCTCTTCAGCGGTCTCACTTGTTTCCTCTGCTGCAGGATTGGTTTCCTCTGCTTCTGACTTGTCAGCAACATCTTGCGCTTCAGAGGTTTCATTCTTGTCTTCTACGGCAGTTGTAGTCTCATCAGTTGGAGGGGTTCCATCATTTGTTGCGGGGGCAGCTTCAGTCTCAGTGCCATTAGAGGGCTTCTCCTCAGCGGCCTTTTCCACTGGAACCTCCTGTGGGAGTGAGTATTCCTATAGATGGAAATTGAGTCAAATATTGGTTAAGGATCATCAATAAAAGTGAAGTAAAAATCGTTGCAGGATCGAAAACAAAAATGATCATTATTCATCATACACATATTCAATTTGAATTTTTCATTAATGCTTATCTTAGTGAACAAACGGGAAATTAAATTTTGTATCTATCACAAACCAAGTGATTGTTTGGAAAAAAAAAATGAACCTCGAATGCATGCACGCATATAAATAACCATGCGAAAAGGAACCTATTCAACATATGCAACGTTGAAGATCTACAAAAGTTAAGACTCTATTCAAGCTTTTGCATACCACAAGCACTAGAACCACTTGCACTAAGTTCAAAAAACATCACAAAGTAAAGCACACCAAGAAGTATTACTGGATAACCTTCACCTGTGCTAATCTCCTAAAGACACTTTAACAATTCATGAAACAAGAATTTCACAGCCTATGTACAAATAGTGGTTACTCTAAGTTGCAGCAGTTCTGTAATTGAAACATATATGCCTTGCCAAAAAAAATCAGGCAACTGAAAAACCATATATATTCAACTTAATCAGATTAAGATATATAACAACGCATAAAATTTAATAAATAACATGAAGTTTCAAACATAAATTCCCTGCAGCAGTTGCAAATATTGGCATATCCAATGGAATGATCAAGTAACTATCGCATACAGTTATCCTAAAAAAAGCATTAAAAAGCACTCGCGAACATGCAATTGAGCACTGAGCGGCACCCTTCCACCTCTTTTCGGGGTGTAGACGCACCCTAGGCAGCCGACGCAGAGGGAGATGGGCGCAGGTGCGCAGCAGAAATGGAGATCTAGCATCAACACATGAATGATCTACCCATTTTGGCGATCTCTGGTGCTCTGAAGTGGTTGGAGATTAGAGATCGATGTTGGCGATGGTGGATGCTGCAGCAGAGACAGGAAGAGTAGAAAGAAGCGACTGAGGCAGTCAGGTTCTCGTGCTGGAATAGGGTAATGAAGTGGGATGGGCTGGTGGTGTGTGAGTGGGTTGGATGGGCGGCAAAACAGAAGCCCAAACTATGCTTTCCACTCTTTTTCTTTTCTTTTTTAATTTTTTACTCCCTCTGTTCACTTTTATTTGTCATTCTAGCTTTCAAAAAAATTTCCCAAATACTTGTCATTCCCACTTCCCAGTATTAGTGGCTAGATGAGCCACTAATTTGTTTGTGACAGATTCGAAACGCCTAGGGACACTTAGGCAGCGCCTGACAGTCAGGGGCGGAGCCAGGACCGGTGCTGCAGCACTAGTCCAATGTCCAGCTTTTCTGTTAAAAACAAGCAAATATTTGTCCGAAAAACTTAAATTTTATCTAATTCTACTTGATTTAGTACCTGTCCTTAGATTAGCACCGGGTTCAAAGCCATCTTGTCTCCGCCACTACTGACAGTGAGCGAATTTCTAGAGTACCATGCATCAATCTTCAGATCTTTCAGCCTGGTACTTACAACAGCACTCCAAAACGTCTAACTGTTTAGGCTTTAAAATACTCTAAATATGTAAGAAACACAACAAATAAACGGAACGCATCATACTAGAGGCTATTTCTCGAAATCTAGCAGCATTTTTCAGAACGAGAAAGCTAACTGTATTATCTAGTAAGAAACTTGAAAGTATAGGCAGCAGAGCTACTGATTTCCGCGTCAAACCCCAACATGTACCAAATTCTGAGGTAACAAATTAACAAATCGCCGTTCCAGCACCTACCACGTCAAGCAGACGAATCACAATAGCGGGCTACAGACCAAACCCGATCTATCAGCCCATCGCGCAAGAGGTTATCGGGAACAAGCAGATCTGGAGACGCCCGCTCCCGCTAGATCCACACCTACCGCGCCGCACGGCTTTCAGATCGGGAGGCTCGGGCGCAAGCAAGCGAGTGGGGACGGGGGAGCTGCGGTTCCGCTTACCTCGGCGAGTGACGGCGCCTTGGCTTCGGCGGCCATGAGCGAAGCAGTCCAAAAGCTTCTTAGGAGTCTAGAAGCAGCCCAGAAGCTTCTTTTTTCTTTGAGCGGAGGGGGAGGTGGCGGGCGGCGCTGGAAAAGGGACGACGAGGGCGAGGTGCGGACCGTGCGGTGCAGGTGGCAGCGGGTGTGGGACAGACAGGGTGACTGTGGGAGCGCTCTTGAGTGGGCCGGACTGTAAAACAAGGATAGAGTGGAGCCCTAAAATTTGAATGGGCCCAAAGTTGTGGATCGTACGAAAGGCATTAGGTGGGCCGTGCTTTGATTCATTTCATTGGGCCACTCGATTTAAATGTTATCCATAAATGTTTCCACTAGGATTTGGCTCTGTTAAGCTAAAAAAGAGGTTTGGCACTATTCCCAAACATATTTCATTTCAGGATTAGGCCCGTTTATAATACAGGAATGCTATAGTAATTTTATTTTATTAGAATCTATTAATTTTCATAAAAAATATATATATAAAAAAAAATCCATATTTCAAATGGGGCGAGCCCTCGCCCTATTAAAGTACTCCCTTCGTTCTTTAATTGATGTCGCTGTTTTAATAAAATTTGATAATTTTTATATATTTTGATAGAATTTGATTTAGCATTTGAGTTATTTGAATCACAACTTAAAATTTTAAATATTCGATCAAATTTTTTTTTGAATAAAACAAATGGTCAAAGTTGATTGTAAAAGTCTAACGGCGACAATAATTAAAGAACGGAGGGAGTACCTTTTATAACGTGAGTTTTTTTAAAGTTGAATTGATATATATATTTTTTATGTTAGAAAGAAGGTCTAAGGCCCATTTAAAACACTATAACTTTTATATTTTCTTTATTCCTATGTAATTCATATGAAATCTTAAAAAGCAAATTTACAATAGAACCAAACAAATGTGGGGCTATCCGTTTACACAGATCTCAATGTAAAAATAGTTCTTTTTACTTTTTAGAGGTAAAAGCACTAAAATAATTAATAATTATTATAATATTTAGATTGTAAGGGAATTAACAAGTTATGAAAAGCGATATATGCTACAATTAAGCAAACTAGATCCTTCATTTTTTGAAAATAAATGCATTTGATATGTTTGGAAAGTTGCATGTATTGTTATGAAAAGATATGAATGAAAATCAATGTGGTAATATATTTTCTATTTTATCTTTTTTTTCTTCTAAAATTTAATAGTTCAGATCGTTTCGAATGTTTTACCTTATAGAAGGTGAAAGAAGTGGAGTTGGTCTACCTTAGCCTTAGCGGCTCTCTTAAAATAACCCTTATATCATGTTAGATCTAAGAGGAAATTCTTTATTCGCCATTAGAAGTTATATTTTTTTCTTATTCACCATTGAAAATTTACTATTCCTTTATCTGCCATAAGTTTCAATTTTTCTTTCCATGACCATCATTTACTCATAACCAAAAATGCATATCTAATTTGAATTCTTAAATATGTATCAGACATATTATTTATACACTGCATGAATTTATAATTTTAATATTTATAATTAAAAAATTTACAGATATTGGTCTAAAATACTTTATTTTCTAAATATAACTTCTGCATTGAGTATTTTAATTTTAATTTATATTTTGTAATTATAAACATGTGAAAAATATAAATTCAAACAGTATATGAGTAATATGTTTGATAGATTTTTTGAAATTCAAACTCGATATTTATTTTTAGCTAGAAGCAAGTGATGATCATAATATAAAAGGGAAGTAAAATTAAATCTAGTAACAAATAAAAAAAGTAAATTTTTGATGACAAATATATAAAGAATATAATTTTTTATGACGAGTAAAAACTTTACTCTACATCTAACTGACTCAATCCACGGCCTTACAATTTGCTGGTTGCTCCCACGCGGGACGAGCTAGCGATGTAGGCCACGTCTGTGCCCGTACGTCATCCGTGCAAGTGGCGTGGCCCGCGATCGATACGTAGAACCGCCAAACAAGCACACGGAAAATAAATTCGTCATGTCGATCTAGAAAAGCATTGTCTTTAAATTTTACAGCGCGGCGCAGCGAAATGTCAAAATAAACACTGCTTTTTATAAAACAATCACACAAATATAATCTTTCTCTGATATCAAATTTAACTGTTCATCTAATTTTAAAAACATGATAAATATATAATATTTTATTATAAGTTATTTTATTACTCTTCTGGTTTTAAATTAGTTTTAATGCGTAAAATTATTAATTATAATTTAAATTCTAATAATAATAAATCAAATAATTACAAAATTTACACATTTAAATAAATTTTTTTAATAAAATGAATAGTTAAAGTTGATGTTGAAAATCAACGGTGTCAATATTTTAAAACCGAAGAGAGTATTAGTGATATTTGTGCCACAACTAATAAATTTACATATTGAAACTATTTTTGAATAAAATAAATAATTAAATTGATGTTAAAATTAATTGTGGTAGTTTCTCTGTTCTTTTTTCCTTTTCATCTTAGATGTGAGCGAAGGAATTAAGAGGGTGAAAAAAGAATAGAGAAGTGTGTGTTGTATGTGAGAATGATAAGTAAATAAAAAAATTAAATTCTAAGAATATAAGTAATTAGCTACGTAGAGAGTAATATTTTAAAATGAAAGCAGTAAAATTAGCCATCGCTTTGTGAACGTAAGAGCATCCACAATGTGATCTTTCAATCGGTGCTTGAAGAGAAAAACGAAGTTCACGACGTCCGGAGCTGCGCCCACTCCCCTACCAACTGACTGACAATAGAGCCCCCCGTGCAAAAAAAAAAAAAAAACATCTTCCGCGCGTGGGCCGCTCGCGCCGGCTGACGAACGGCTTCGGCCGTGTTCGTAGCTGCGGACGGAGTAGGCTCAAAAAAAAAAAAACCTGCGGACGGAGTAAAAAATCCGGGCATGTGCTTGAGGAAGTTTTGCTATCAGGCACCGGTTCTAAATATTGTGAGCAACGATGCTCCAAACTAAAAAACAGGCATCGATGAATGCTGATGCACCCGTTGCCTGGTTATTTTTTTTTTGGGCAAAGCAAATGAGGAGAAGAGTGCAGCACCCATTCTAAGCATTCTAAGGGGGTGATTGGTTGGTCGGTTCGCCTGTAACCAGGGCCGCCAGGTGTAGGCTACGCATGATTGCTTGCCTGCAGTAGTCTTCGGACTTGGCCGAGCGGATGCAAAAAGCGTTCCGCCGTCTGGCTTCCGGAAAACGAAATTTCGTTTCGTTCCTGGCGGGCTTGGCTCGGTGGCGCAGCTCTTGCTTCTTTGCCTTTTTTTACACACTGCATACTTCTTTCTTTATAATGCTTTTGGCTATATATAATTACTACTCTTTCTGAAATTAAAAAGAAATTTTTTTACAATATTTTGATCCAATATATTAAGAATATAAACTACAAATGATTTTTAATTTTTTAAATTTAGAAATGTGAAAATATCAATAGATTTGTCTTTTTAACATATGTCATTTTGAATAAATATTTTTATAAAAAATATGAGTTAAATTTATGTTGTAGACACCGTGTCATTGTCCAAAATGAGAGAGTATGTATTATTCTCTCGTCCTTATTTATAAGTGGTTTTAGAGCGACACGAGAATTAAAGAGAGTGAAAAAAGTGAGATGTGCTGAAAATGATAGTAAAGAGATAGAGATAAAAAAATATTAGTAAAAAAAGAAGTGTATTGAAAGAGAAGTGAGAATGATTTATAATTTAAAAAAAGTTGTTAAGTTCACATTTGAGACAGAGAGAGTAAGTAATTTATTTATATTTTAAAGTAGATTAAGATATGTAGATTAAAATAGACGCTAAAAATTTATAATTAATATCATAACAAACTTGCTTCTCTAGAATTTTGTTTCAAATTTTATCGTTTCATACAGATAACCAAACATACTTTCTTCTCAAACAGGTTAGATACATATAAACAACCAATCACGATGAGTTAAATGAATTCAATATGGCTTAAATGAGCTTGTTCATACATACGAGCCAGGCTCGTCAGATACCATCAACCAATCACGCCTTAACTCAACTTCGCCTCGACTCTCCTATTGACTTCGACAACCCTTGCTCGCGAAATTTAAATGTACTTAAAACTTAACTTGTTTATTTTTATAATTTTGTAATTTTTTAATAAAATAATTATTTAAATATTAATTTCAAAAAATTAAAAACATCACTTATTTTTTTTAAAAAAAGTACAACTTTTAATCAAACTGGGCTAATCCACCGCCTTCCAATTTGCTGGTTGCTTCCACGCGAGCGAGCGAGCAAGCGATGCAGGCCACATATATGTCCGTACGTCATCCGTGCAAGTGGCGTGGCCCGCGATCGATACGTAGAACCGTCTAATAAGCCCACGGGAAGTAAAATCGTCATGTCGTACCAAGAAAGAGGCGCAATAAGAAATGCCACAAGAAACTTTACTTTTATAAAAAAATCATATATTACTCTCTGCAATTTTAAAATATTAACACCGTAATTAATTTTTAACATTATTTTTTAATTTTTCGTTTTATTTAAAAAATTTATTAAATATAAAAATTTTACTATTAGTAATATTTAAAATATAATTAATAATTTTATACATTTAAATAATTTTTTTAATAAAATAAATAATTAAAATTAATATTAAAAATTAATGATGTAAAAAATTTAAAAACGGAGCAGTACGTGCGCAAAATTACCAACCGCTTTTCGAACGTAACTCAACTCCACCCCGACTCCCTTCGTCCGCTGCAGCCGACTTCCACATTCCCCGCCCGCCAGGAGGGCCCCACCATCTCCGCCCCACGCCTTCTTCTTCTCCCTGCACTCCTCGAGACCGGGCTCTCAGGGATCCACTGCTCGATCGAGCTGCCGGCGGCGATCGAGGGAGCTCGAGAAAGAAAAGGGTGGAGATCGGGCGGGCGGATCATGGAGCGGTACGAGGTGATCCGGGACATCGGGTCCGGGAACTTCGGGGTGGCCAAGCTGGTGCGCGACGTCAGGACCAAGGAGCTCTACGCCGTCAAGTTCATCGAAAGGGGGAGCAAGGTAACATCCCCGTCAATCACCTCCTGGCTCCTGCTGTTTGTACTATACCCTCTGTCAAAAAGATTTTTTTTTATTTTCAGATTTCAAATTTGATCATTTGTTTTATTAAAAAAATTTGTAAAAATATAATTTATTTTATTATGAATTGTTTTATTATTAAAAATAATAGACTTATTTATTTTTATATTTGTAAAAAAAAATTAAATAAGACGAGCGGTAAAATGTGCTTTCTCTTATCGGCGGGCGTCCCTTCAAAATGTTGCTGGGGTTCGGTTCAGTAACCAGTTTGGCGCGCAGCTCCTGAAATTTGACGTCCTCAGGTTCTGTCAGGCCAATTTTGGGGGTTTCTTCACAGTCATACGACCCCGTCCGATTACCAGTTTACCACAGCAGTCTGTGCTCCTGCGTATTTCCAGCAAAATCCCAGCGGAATTTTCTCCCTTTCCTCCCTCTCTCTGTCTCTGTGAACTTTTTTTTTTTCTCTCGGAAGTTTTTCCACAGGAAAAAAAAAAAGGAGCGTTTCCAAGAGTTTTAGCGCCTTTTCTCACCTGAAATGCAGCTGGTGTGTGTTCGATCGGTCAATCCTATCTTGTTTGACTGGGAGCCTCTAAATGATTAAAATAATGAGCACTCTTGCGTACGGCATTTGTAAATGCTTTGAGGAAGCTACCCGAACCGAACTGTTCTCCTAGTAATATTTAATGCCTGCCTGGTTATGAGCTCGATTACATGTGTTTTGACGAAAGTTTAGACTATTTGAAATGCTTTTTTGAACTAATATTCTCTGTTGCTATTATTTGATGGCCTGGTCTGCAAAAGAAAAACATTTTATAGACGTTTCTAGCATAAGCATTAGCTGTTCATGCTAGCCCGTGAACAGGAAAATCTTTTAGTTGGCCTCATTGATTGATCCTACCGTTGTACTAGTATGTGCCAAAAAGGCGTATGGCTTCCATTTATCTTCGTTTTTTTTATGAGATCCTTTCCGCTTTATGTATGATTCAATATAATATTGGTATTCCATTAGAATTTCTCTTTCTGTTCCTGTTATTACAATTGTTTGGATTTTCTGTACTTCCCACACAGAAAATTATTAATTTTTCCGTTATTAAGAGGACTCTGTACATTGAGGCTTCATCAACTCTAGTCAGTGAACTAATTCCACCTATTTCTTTTATAGATTGATGAACATGTTCAGAGGGAAATTATGAACCACCGGTCACTAAAGCATCCAAACATAATTAGATTCAAGGAGGTAATTTCTTTGAACTTGAGCACAGAAATTTCCTTGTATGGCTTCAATGTTTAATGACTGACAGTTACTTCTTCATACTACTAAAAAAAAATTGAAACAAAAATTTAAAGGAGAGAAGGATTTGTTACCAATCTTACAGTTGGAAGATGTTAATTGAAACAGCTAGAATACAATGATTGGAATATCAAACATTTTTATGCAACTGTTTTTTCTCTTCTCTGCAAAGACGTGTTCTGGATAGAAAGCGATGGTTATCTGAATTCTGCCCCCATTTCCAGTGGGGAGGGCTAAGAGAATATGTAGCGTGAAAGTTAGTTGCAGATTTTAGAGGGCTCTGCTGATGGTGACTCCTGTCTTTCAGTTTCACGATTGTGACTTTTTGTGCACTCGTGTGGTAGAGAAATCAACAGCTAGTCAGCATACAATTATTTAATGATTGTACTAATGACTAGTTTGTCTTATCCCTTGAGGTGTTCCACTCTACTGAGAAAAGTTGATTTGTTTTTTAAAATCCCAGCACATTCTTCAACAGAATATTGGTATTTGTTGCAAGTAATGCAACTGGTCACAAACTAATGTCTGGTAGGCTTACAGCCTCTCTGCATCTTGGTGGATTTTTAGGTCTCATTTTCTTGCCTTACTTCATGGTGTGATCTACCCATTCCCAGCTTTCTTTTAGAAGTTTCCTAGGGCCTTAGGGGCATATAGAAGTTGCTATATTCGAATTTTGATGGGATATGCACATTGTAGCCATGGACCTTCAATATTAATTACGATGTTTGTTTCAAGAATACGTAAGACAGCTATGCGTAACACTTTCGCACTCACAAAAAGCTTGTGTATTACAACGCACATTACACAACCAAGAAGGCAAGGAAGAGCATCACTCTCTACTCCGATAATTACAAGCTTGAATTAGGCAATGGTGAATTGGTGATGAGATTCTTAGACAACAGACAGTATGGTCATGTGTTTTTTGGGTAATCTTTTGGGTATCATTTCCCCCTGGCTGATTTTCCAAAACTGTTTAAGGTCCTGTTTGGATACAAAATATTTTTGAAGTTTTGGAAGAATACTATGGTTTTGTGAAATCTTTGGTTTTAGAAAGTAAGGAGGTGTTTGGTTGCAACAAGTTCTGTAGTTTTCAAAACCATAGTATTGGTAAAAGTGCACTTTTGTAGTTTTGAAAACTTCACTCGTGACCTCTTTATTTTTTAAACCATGGGTTTGCTTGACAATGGCTTCTTGATACTTTGGTGTTGAAAAACTAAAAACACCCAAACAGTGCCTAAAATGTCAACATCACAAATGATATAATACTGCTAGGCAGAGGATATAATCACACAACTGTCATTAGCACTTTTCATAGTCTCCTTTTCTTAGACTGCCCGTTTGATAGTCATCTATCAGATTTTCCTATTTATTCACCATGGAACACCTGCTTTGGGCTGAATGCCGAGGTTTAATATTCAAAATCATTTCTGGATTGAAAAATTAAAGGGTACATAAATTTTCAGGTTGTGCTAACTCCCACGCATTTGGCAATAGTAATGGAATATGCTGCCGGTGGTGAGCTATTTGAAAAGATTTGCAAGGCGGGGAGATTTAGTGAGGATGAGGTAAATAATTGTTGAATTTTTTGAAACAAAATTTTGTTGTGAGGGCCTATGTCACTATATTTACTCCATGTTCTTAAACAGGCAAGGTTCTTCTTTCAACAACTTATTTCAGGAGTGAGTTATTGTCATTCAATGGTACGAATTCTATCGAGTTTATGTGGGCATACTGACTATCAGCAAAATTTACTCGCTCAGTAACTTTAATATCTCCATTCCCTGCAGCAAGTGTGCCACAGGGATCTGAAGCTAGAAAATACCCTCTTAGATGGAAGCGTTGCTCCTCGACTTAAGATTTGTGATTTTGGTTACTCTAAGGTACACCTGTGCAGATTTCAATCTTCCGCAACGATTTTTTTTTGTCCCCTAAATCACTACTCTCCTTTGGACCCTTGTCATTTTCAGTCTTCTGTGCTGCACTCTCAACCGAAGTCAACTGTTGGCACACCTGCATACATTGCTCCGGAAGTTCTCTCTAGAAAAGAATATGATGGAAAGGTAACATCTGTTTTTTTGTAATTGTGCAGCTTCAGTTATCTTGGTACCCCTATGTTGGTGCAACTGAAGCCTTCAAACACCGAGTGTGCAAATTTTTAGGTTGCTGATGTCTGGTCATGCGGAGTAACACTATATGTGATGCTTGTTGGTGCATATCCTTTTGAGGACCCTGATGATCCAAAGAACTTCCGCAAGACACTCACAGTTAGTACACCAAAACCTCTGCCTTCATGAGAGTCGTGAAAAAGATAGTCCATTGATTTTGAAAAGCGGTATGGTGTCTTTCGCAGAGGATACTCAGTGTACAATACTCCATTCCAGACTATGTTCGAATTTCAATTGAATGCAGACATCTTCTATCCCGGATATTCGTTGGTAATCCGGAGCAGGTACTTCTCTTGAACTTGTCATGTTGAAAGTGACAATCTGCACTAATTTTCCAGTAGTGTTGTATTCATCTTTTGCTACTTGCAGCGAATTTCTATTCCAGAGATCAAGAACCACCCATGGTTCCTGAAAAACCTGCCCATCGAGATGACAGATGAGTACCAACAGGAAATGAAGTTGGCTGACCTGAACACCCCGGAACAAAGTTTGGAGGAGGTCATGGCGATCATCCAGGAGGCACGGAAACCAGGGGATGAGCTAAAAGTTGCTGGGCAGGTACCCTGCCCAGGGAGCATGGATTTTGATGACATTGATTTTGACGACATCGACGACAGTGACATAGAGAATAGTGGGGAATTCGTTTGCGCAATGTGATGCTCATGCACGGTTCAAATGCAGCGAACTTCCTTTGTTTGCGTAGATCCTTAGCTATGTCATGCTTTGATTTTCTTCTGGTGGATCGCATTTTTTTTTTCTGTAGCCAAGAAATTGGTATCACTTTGAATAACATATTTTATAGCATAATATTCTGGTGTATGTAGCAGAATACGTTGTGTTCTTAGTGCTCTATCAAATTCTTACCCAGCCTATCAGTCACAGTCCTCAGCGATTCCCCTTTTTGCACATGTGTAGATCCTCCGTTCTCGAATTGCAAGTTTTTCTGTCGCCAAGAAATTAGCATTGCTGTGAATAACATACTCCTTCGGTCTTTCTTTTGTTTTTTTTTGACGTTTTGGATATTGATACGGTATTCAAAATACAACTTTAATTTTTATTTTTCTTTAAGTTTTTATTTAAAAGTGGTATATTTCTTTTGTTTTTTTTTGACGTTTTGGATATTGATACGGTCTTCAAAATACAACTTTAATTTTTATTTTTCTTTAATTTTTTATTTAAAAGTGGTATATGTATATTTTTATAAAAAAAATTTAAAGATAAATTTATACATATAGTTTTTACATTTTTAAACTTAACTATTTTAAAGTTATTTATAATTTATATTTCTAATGTTTGACTTAAAACATATTCAAAACGTCGGTCTGGAGGGAGTATTATTTATAGCAGAATCCGGTGTGTTCTTAGTGCTCTATCAAATTCTTGTTCAGCCAATCAGTCACCATCAGCCCTCTGCAATTTCCCTTTTTGTACATGAATAGACCCTCCGTTCTCGAATTGCACTACATTTCTCATCCTATGACACCAAATTGAGAACAAAGGACGTAGAGTACTGTCTGCTTTTACATGCTCAGAAGTATTCTGGTAAAAAAAAGAAACGGCTCATGCGGGCGACAATTAGCTAACGAAACCAATCCCTATTTGTATACAAAATATTTTTGGAGTTTTAAAAGAATATCATAGCTTTGTCAAATGTAGTTTTAAAAACTATATTATCGATAAAAGTACAACCATTTTGCGGTTTTAAAAACTTCACTCATAATTTTTTTTTTCTAAACCATGATTTTGCTTTGACTTCTAAAATTATGCAGTCTTAATATCTTAATATTAAAAAACTGCAACACCTAAACAGGTGATGTCCTACGGGCCGATCGACGAACCCTCCTGTCCAGATGGGCTAACCAGTCAACACTGAAGAGGTTTGGAGGAAGTACAAGTACTTCTTTTATTCTTAAATTGTTATAGTGGTTGATTTTTAATATTTTTTTAATATTCATTTTATTTAACAATATAGTAAATACTATATATTTATTACAATCTACATTATTGTTTAAAATATTTGAAAATTTAAGTACATAGATAGTACTGAATAATGTGAGTAACCGTCTAAATTGAGTTTCAATTAATCGAATTAGCTTGATATTCAAACTGAACTCAAGTTTCATTCAACTAATAAGAAATCAACCCCGGTAGTACTCCGATATGCTTCTCAAACACGGCCCAAGACAATAACATATCGATATTCAACATTGTACACATCACATAGAGATCTCACATACATATATATAAGTTATTACAAACCTTAAGTAAAAGTTTATAATTGAAACCAGAGTGAGAGCAACAGGGTTGAAGTTTTAGCTTTCAAACTTCTTAAAACATAATTAAACAAGTACTAAGTTTTCATTTAGGTTCTACATGATAGATAATACTATGCAGCGAAAAACATTTTAAAACAAACCGAAAGACAGTGTGCTCGGCTCACGAACACCACCGTCATGCAACGGAAGAACACAGACTATTTATCCCCTTCGCCAACATCGGTAAGGAAAAAATAACCAAAAACCAAATCATCTTCACCTGCATAACTTCAACATTGCAAACGTGAGTACAAAGGTACTCAGCAAGACTTACTCGTGGGACGCACATTCCGACTCTAAAGATCATGAATAAGCCATTAGCAAGGATAGTAATGCAATAAAGTTTAATTGCGAAAAAGCAGTAAATATTACTAATTTAAAAGCGAAGCATAAAGTAAAGACTCATGGGAAACTAATTACTAAACTCAAGCAATTAAATAATTATACAAAATCGTAATAAGAGATGTGTCAACAATACATCTCCAATATATCTCATAACTTTACCATCATTGATTAAAGAAGTGAAGTTGTTAACTACGATGAAAATCAATGGACACCAAGCTTGGTCATAGCCGAGACCGCGGCGATTCGAACCGATTATACACCCTGCAGGGGAGTTCAACTGTACCCACACGACTTGAGAACCATCCAGCTTATGCAACTCGCGACGTCGCATAAGAGAGTACTCATATCAACCTTTCTGTCATCCATTCTCCAACGGTTGGACAATCGACATGTCAGAGAGGACCGGTCCTGTGTCTTGTGGGAGCCTAGCGGTCACTCGTGCGTGTTAGTCAAGACATGCCGTCATGGGCCAAACGTTGGTACGCAAATGATATATTCGGCTTGTCTTACCATTATATTCGATATGTGGTATGAACGAAAAGTGCTTAGGCCAATAATTAACAACGGCCGGTCCTTAACCGACACAGACAGAGCTACCGCACACATGACTCCTTTCGTGCTGCCAACTTATATTTCCCTATCCAGTCTCCAATTCATCATCTTCAGGTTTAAATCAACTATATGAGTTGAATAAAGACTCTATACCCGTGAAAAAGTGATGACCTTCCACCGATTCGACTTCTACCAGTCTAGGCATAGCTAAGCAAGACACACCAAATTTAAGAACTACCAATCCAATATATAAAACTAAGACTCCAAGGAGAGGTTCTCACATAACCACACTTATCCTATTGCCCGACAAGAGCAATAATAAAACACTAGTTCATTTCATAATTTATATAAAATAAGGATCAACATGTATGATACTTGCCTTGCGATGTTGAAGTCTTCTCAGTAAAACTATCCACAGGTGCTTCACCCTCTGGAGCACCCACGTCACTCTCGAGTACGTTGCTCACTAAACAATAAAACAACGATAAAATAAATATGCATGCTATGCAATACCAAAACAAAAACAAACAGCAAAACAATTTTATTTATAACCTTTGTATTACTAGAGGGAATGGATACTACATTTTTAGGTAGTTAATCATTTTAAACCAGTAGATAAAATATCAATAGCGTTTAATTAACTACCTTGAGTAAAATAACCAAAATTTAGTAAAACTAGTTAATTACTAAAGCAATTCACTTAATTTGGTTAGACAACTAATTTAATACTACTCAAAAAATTTTTGGACTCTAACCAATTTTAAAAGGTCAAGATTCAGTAAATATAATTTAAAACCAAATTTGGTTAATTATTAGCAAATATTCTAATTACTATGAATTAATTTCATAAAAAAAAGATAAATTCATTATAAAATAATTACCGAATAAATTAGCCTAAAACATTTTTATAATGTTCTTTAATACCCTAAGGGACAACTAAGCAAATTTTTAATAATTTAAAGTGCACACATAATTAATTAAGAATTAAACATGCATTAGAAAATTTCTGTAATTAATCATTATTAAAACAAATAATTATTTTTGTTTATGATTTTTAATAAATATTTTATGAATTTAGAAGTCTAACAAAATTGGTTTCATATTTTTCCGAGCCAGTATGAATTTTCTATGAATTTTACAAGTTTTATTGAATTTCTACGCAATAATAAAGAATTTTCCGAAATTGAGTAAAATCCACCCCATACGGGCCACGTGGCGGCCTGTGGAGCTAAGCCACACAGGAGGCTACACAGCTGGCCGCACAGGATCCGGTGGTGGCCACACCGGATCCGAGGGCGAGCTCGACCACCCGGCCATGGTGGCGATGGCCAGTGCGCGGCGACGCTCGCCGATGCGCCGTCCCTGACGGTCGCGAGCCCGGGGGCTAGTCCAAAAAGGACCACCGCCGCGTGGGAAGGTTCCTGGGAACATCATTGTTGTCACTAGCTCACCGGCATGCGGCGGCGCGGAGGAAGGTTCGGCAAGGTCGCGATGGTGTTACAGTGGACGGAACTCGAAACCGTTTTCTCTGGGAGGTTCACCAAGGCGAGTAGAAGAGCGGCAACGAGGTTGTCATCGACGAAAATGGCTGGAAGTGGGTCGTCGATGGTGAGGTTCGCGGTTTTGGTGGCCGATGGCGAGGAGCTCCGCGATTCCTGCATCACAGGCCCAAAATTCTCACGGAGAAGCTCGGCCGGAGGAGCGGTAGGAGGTGGATGAGGTGTGGCCGAGTTGAATCGGGCCGAGGCTCACCGGAGAGGGCTCGATTTGGAGGAATGGCACCGGCGACCCGAAATTCGAGCTTTTGGGAAAAGCTTCGGAATTCGACAGCTCGGTAAGGGAAGGGAGGAGGAGAAAGGCAGCGGGAGCTCGGGAGAGAGGTGGCGCAGCTCCTCGTTGAAGCTTGGAGCCGGAGGTGGTCGGAAGGGGCTTGGCGACGGTGGTGCTCCTCGGGCGGCTGTTGCTTGGTTGCGCGCGCGCGAGAGAGAGAGAGAGAGAGAGAGAGAGAGAGAGAGAGAGAGAGAGAGAGAGAGATCGCCGGGAGGGAGTTCAGTGGGAGAGGGAGTGAGGGAGGGAGAGAGCGCCAGCTGGTGGCGAGGAGCAAGCTGGGCGACGCGGCCTCCTACATGCGCGTCGCGCGCGGTGCCGCACTGTCCGCAAGCGGCGGGGAAGGAAAGAAGGAGCAGCCGACAGATGGGACCCGCTGCTTTTCCTTTTTTCTGATTTTTCTTGGATTTTCTGGCAGTTTACTGTTTTTGTCTAAAAACTTCAGTTCCCAAGCTCGGAAGAATTCCAAAATTTGCAGGGTTGAAGAACATTTTATGAGGAACAACTTTTCTTTTTGGAGCATCTTCAAGTTTGCAGCGGATTTAATTCTATAAAATTATAAAGTCAGATAGCTGATTTTTGAGGAAATAAGATAATTTGGGGACTTACATTTTTGGTTTTAAATTTTTACAAAAATCCTTATATACTTTCCGAACCTTGTGATCATTGACAAATAAGAATTGTTTTAGATATTACTTTGAATTTTCTTGAACTTGCTTTCTTTGAAAATTTTTAAATTCACCTCAAATTTGAATTTCTAATGACTTAGGTTATTTGAATTCTAGTTCAAATTTAAATTTTGTGATTCGGAACATGAGGGATGTTACAAATAACCTGCGGGGCGCTGCAGGGCGACGGTCTTGACTACCACACCACATTGGAGCAGTGGCGGAACTCAGAGGGGGGCGGCAAGGGCCATGACCCTTTGGAAATTCTTCAAAGGACTCCTCTAGTTGGCCCCTCTTTAAATCATTCGTCCTCCTAACAATATAAAATACATAAAAAAATAGAGCTTTTCATTGAGTTTTCATGCTAAAAATTGATAAAAATGACCAAGATTTTATTTTTATTTGGATATACATTTTTAGTAACTATTGTATGATAATTGTTGCTAAATGTATTTAATTACTAAGGTTTCATAGTTGCTATATAATTTTAATAACTAATATATACATTTATTAATCACTATATACATATAGTGACAAGTTTTTTTTAAACAAAGTGTGACCAAATCTTTTTTGATAAAAATATCTATAGTGAATAATATTAGATATGTAGCGACCAATTACTCTGGTGACAAAAAAAATACTTTTTTGTGATGGAGGGATTTAGTTTATTTTGAAAGTTTTTGACCTATTTAACAATTAAAAAATAACCAAGCTTCAACTAACATGGATCTCAAGGCGCAATCTCTGTTGAGTGTGACGGCACCAGCAGCGTGGAATAGACGACTTTATCACTTCATCTAAGTGTACATAAAATGAACGACTAAGTTTTAACTCTCTCTGAAGATGAAGCGAGCTGCGATGAGAAACGAATTGACCGACCGCCTCTACTTTTCCATCCCATTCCCCCACTGCATCGAAACCTTGTCGCGTCGTGTCCCTTCGCTGCTCCCGCGAGCTTGTAAGCAAGGAGACACACGTCACTCACGCTTCACGCTTTGTTGTTGGGACTTGGAGGTGTCATGAACAGCTCCACTGTGGTGTTCAGAAATTCTTTTCGGCTGTGGGCTGCTGCTCTCTCGACTTAATGTAGCCGCAATCTCAAAAGATTCATGTCCTCTCGTTGGATCAGTGGATCACACAACACTATTCAACTTGGCAAGTCATAGGCCTACAAATTTAGAGATTTGCTGGAAGCATCTAAAGACACGCTCATCAAGAGTAATCCTGGATTTGAATCCTGTTACAATACAACAGAAAAATCGCTTATATTTGCCTGTAGTGCCATATCTCCTCTTACATATTGCAGAAGTATTGCCTGCTGCCCATACTAAATTATACTACATGTTTCTGTCATGTTTATTTTGTCTTGCTAGTGTCAGTTGTGCCGCCGCCTACAGAGTGGAGTGCTGCTGTTGGTACCGATTCAGCTCTTCCCACACGAAGTGCTCTACATCCTCCCAACACGTCGCAGCCCTCAGCTCCTTCCACAGGCTGAAAATAGCAGCCAGTACATTGTCCTCGTGTAGTATACAGAAACACCTGTGGAAAAATCCAGTCGAGTGTCATTGTAATCTCTTGGAAGTTCATAATGCATCCTGAGTGCAGGGTTCTCTAAATGTTTCTGCGACCATTGCTCTAAAGCGCACAATACAGAAAACAAGATGATTTTTTTTTTGGCTTAAAATTCTATGTTAACAACAGATTTTAAAATATGCAGTGATGATACACCAGAGGCAAGGATAAAATATGAATAGTCAAAATTATCTAATTCTGATTCAATGAAAATATACTTACATTGCACGGTATGATGCCCTGCTGAACTTTGAATTTTGTAGGGATTTGTACATATCAGCATTTGACTCTCCTCTGAGTAAAGGAAGCTGGTAGCTTCTAAGGAACTCCCTGAGAAGATCATTATCACCCCGGAAAACATCCAAGTGCAACGGAATTATATCACACAGAGGATCCCCTGTTAGCATAAACAATATTATATCTCACCAGGCCATTGAGAACATTCAGAAGTAAAACAACATGATGTAGTATATCCAAGAAGGTACATTGGCAAACAAGAAAAACTGACTGTCCCATATATCAATCCCTTGCACATATGGTTGAAAAAATAATGTTAAAAAATTCAATTTCCTATGAAATTAGTCAATCAATGCTCAGGAATAAAAATAATGTTAGTTCTATGAAATTAAGTCAATCAGCTGCTCACCGATGGAAAGATCGCTGAAATCAATGATGTGAATCGCCTTCACTTGTTCCTTATTGCCAGCATCTTTTTTGCACTCAGTGGAAGAACACAATTTAGTATTCCCCTCAATGAGAATGTTATCATCCATGATATCTGAATGTATCCAAGAGGGGGATGGATAGACCACATGACCATCATCCTGTTTACTTAATTTGCAATATTAATTCCAAAGTTTGAAAACAGTTATGAGTAAGAAGACAACTGCAAATTTACCTCAACGAATTTGATGAGGAAACCCATATCGGGAGGAAGATATTCTTCAGCCTTCTCAACTAGAACTTGTGGAACAGTGTTCCCCCTACGTGGACACATAAACATTATTCAGTTATTAAAAACTGTGAATTGCATTGCAAACAAATATAATTGCATTCTATAGTTTCTCTAACACGCCTCTAACAATGTTTTGGAAACATCAAGCATATTGAAGTACCATAATTTAAATTGCCACGAGACATTCAGTACTTTGATGACTAAATTCTTATTCACACTAGTTGCCACTTATATTGGAGACTAAACTGTGCAGGAGGACCTCCAGGTTTAAAACTACATGACATGCTCTCAACAGAAGATCAAAATAAGGACTGTTTTAGTGGTTCCGAACTTCTCTCAGAGCTAGGCCAGTAAAAAAATAGGCTTAAGAGAAATCTAACTTACCAGTTACCCAGGTGCATCCTTACATTCTTCTTTCTGCCATTTAGAGTAGAAACTAGTTCCTTCCACTCTGGTGGAACTGTGGCAACATCACCAACTTCCCCTACCATTTCTTGCACATTATTGTCACCACAATCAGGTACAGATTCCATATCTGGAAGGGGTAATAGATGTATATTTTGCATTTGAACTCCCAGCAATGATGCAAGAGGAACAATGTCAGCCTTGGACAGTGTGTCACGTCTGAAAAAAAAATATTTTCATATTTTTCATGATTACCATATATTTGTCTTAGTGACAAACAAGACTTACATGCGAGCAAAAATTTCTCCTTTGCACTTTCTGGTAACCATATAAGGCCATATCAGCCTTTTTGAAATATCAGATGAATTATTCGTTCCAAATCTTTGCTTGCTCCATAATCCAAAAGGGAAACAACTTTTTTCATAATGAACCTGTAATGGGTAGTGCTTAGCCAAAACATCTGGTATTCCTTTTCCATCCCATGGAACTGTCCTGTAAATATCATCCCTGTACTCCAGAAAGCCACTCGCAATAATCTCAGGGATGTGATTGATCAAATGACAACCAATTTTTTGCAGGAGGTCATAGAACTCAAGCTGCACAAGAAAGAACAATAAGAAACAGCATTTTTTATTACACAAATTGCAGCAGCAGTACAGTACCTCCGTGCCTAAACCATGTACAGAATAACCCAACCCTCCTTCAGCATATATTTTAACCACATTGCCTGAGACAATGAAGACCTGAAAATATGCAGCATATGTTATATAGAATACCAAAAAAGAACTGTAAGCATCTTGAGATTTGTTACACTGTTAACTTTCACTCATAGCTCAGTTACGTGATGTGATCATATGTCAACCAACATGCTGAAGTAATGACCTTGTTACTGAACACAAAAATGAACCAAAAAGTAAACTAGGTTGCACAACATCAATTTGTTTCTGAGTGTTATAGGTGTAGCATGGCATTCAAAACCAACATTATTACAAAGAACATCAGAATTTATTTCTGAATAGGCATTATGATTCAGCACAGTAGTTCGATCATTAGTACTTTCAGGTACTAAACAGAACAAGAGTGTACTTACTGGGTTGCTACCTGTGCCAACAGGAAGCTTCTCATCCTCTGTGGGCAGTGGTAAACTATGGCACGTACATATTTCCTCTAACCGTGAATACCAGCTGTCAGCACTTATTGCTAGGCAAGCACCCTACAAGAACATGCAGTTAAGTTACTGCAAGAAAAGACACATATCCTCTCGAATCAGATAAACATTTTCTAAGAGCTAAAGTCACATATTAACAATGTACACAGAAAATTAAGGACAGTACAATTTTATTGATAACACAAAGCACACCTTCCATATGAGTCCTCTCAGTTCTGGTTTAAGAACCCACAGCCTGCGCAGCCATTCTCTTGCCTCTCTCTGACCAATTGAGTTAGTTGGGCTCCAGACAGAAGAATAGTGATCCCTGTCTTTCTCAAGGAATTGGGACAGGAAATCTATGTCATATGAGAAAGCTTGATTCTCCAAACTATCCTGAATATCTGATAACTCAAAAGCAGGGTAGTGAGTCTCATTATTCGAAGTTCTTAGAGTTTCTGAACCTTTCAGCCTTTTTTCCTTACGGCTCAGGTCAGGGTGGTTCCATCTACTCACTGTGTCAGACTGATCATGTCCCATACCTTTAACAGATTTGCCTGGAACAGCAAGCCAGCCAGCACGGCAAACTCCTTTGTGACAATGACCAGGTGCCATATCCAGACAAACATACTCAAAATTAGATTGATTGACAAAATTTTGAGTCACTGCAACTGTTGTCTCTAGGTTCAAAACACAGTGCCACCACCCACTAGGAACAAATATGGTCTCTCCTGGAAACTGTGTGCATTCCAGTGGCTTCTCGTGTTCAGCAAGATGTGGATATATATCAAGCCACCACTGCCAAAAACAAATCAACGTTGAATGATAGAGAAAAAAGAATTTTGGGAAAAAGATAATACTGTAATAAGTACATTACTTGTAATGATGTCGGGGTTTCAATGTCTACATCACCATCTTCATCACTTACGTGTACTGTGACACCACCAGGCACTCTTCCTGGAGGGTACAATGCCCATCTAGAAAATAAGATGGATAAAGACGGGACATAGTCTTAAGCTTCTAGTGATACAGAACTTAGAATTTTACAGCAGAGACAACTAGCAAATGTGGCTAAGGTTGAATCTTAATAATCACTAGTCCAAAGTGGAAATGGATACCATGATTGGTGAAAAATCAGTGATTGAAAATCATAACAAGAAGATTAGGAGCAATCCCTTTTTTCTTAGTGATTTTATAAATTCATTAGTCCAAAGTGGAAGAGGATACCTTAGTGATTGGTGAATAACAGACATTGTAAAGCAGTGATTAAAAACAGTAATAAGCCGATTAAAGAGCAATCTTTTTTTCTCAGTGAGTTTAACAACTGAATAGTTCGGTGATACAGAATCATTTTCATGTCTCAAAGTGACATTAGTTGAGAAATTAACAAGTTTTAGTTACAAGAAATAATATCACCTTAAATAAAAAAGTGGTGCTGGTATCACCACCAGGTTTTTATATATATAGCTGAAACAAAAGAGACAACCTTTTTCGGCCACAAAGGAGAGTATTCCATGCACTTGTCAGTCCTGGATCAACATGCCAAGAAGCACCAGATCTTTCTGGGCCAATAATGAACCATCTGAATGCCGGTCGCTGGTCATAATCCAAAATATCAAAGAAATCTTCTTGGAATAAATAAGGGACACTGTAATCTTCAAGTAGTGCAGGTGCTGATTCTCCAAACTGTAATGATTTTCCAACTGAGTTTTTATCCTGATAATTTTTGCACAAATGAAATGAAGTTATGATGAATAAAGAACCTTATCATCAAAAATGTAAAGAGGATCTTCGTCATGCTGGAGTTCCATGTAGGAAACATAATCCTTAAGTTTCATAGTTATCTTTTGAGGGCTTCTTTGTGATATCCTGAACGGAACTTCACCATAATCCTTTGTCAGCTGATTCAGTGTCCATTTAGTTTTTGCAGGCCAGGTTTCAGCCAACTTAGTAAGCAATACCTGGTAGTGCAACACCCATAAGCAACACCAATATAGGCTTTTGGATGAGTTAGGGAACGCAAGAATAAAATGCAGAAAATCAAAATATTGTTAAATTTGAAATGAAAAAAAAGAGCTTGAGTCAATTCTTACAGGGCCTTTTCCATCATATTTAGAACGAAATTGGTCCAACGAAAGGTCATCTTTCCTTTCCACGTGTCCATCATCAAAGGAAAAACTATTCAATGTAGTAAAACATCTATACCATCTCCTGTATAGATACAAAGAGTTGAACCCTGTAGGGAAAAGAAGATAAAGAATAAGCAAAAAAACATGCATAAGAAAATATGCAAATGGAAAATTAAAAATTTGTGTTAATCACCATCAAATTGACGAGGTTTCTGCCCATCATTCTCTGAACATAAACCAAGCCTAAAAGTTGAAACAATCAGAATGTAACTTTTAAAAATGATCACAGATAATTACTAAAAATGACATGGTCATTAAAGGTAACATAATAGAATGGGCTTAATATAAATGAGTAACACATTAGTAACTGACATAAGTTGAAATGTCACGTACCTACATAATGTTGTTTTCTTCCAAGAACCTTTGTATTCAAGTGGACCCCCAATTGAAAGACATTTGCTCATCCAAAGAGGTTCCTCATTACAAAGTATGCACATGACACTGGCAAGTGATTTCAAAATTAGCATGACGTCACATCCTTCCAGAAGATAAGACAGAGAGATAAGCAAGAAAAATGCTTTTCAGAAGCAAAGTTTTCAAGCTCGTGTTCACCAAGTAACATCTAATGAACCCTAATAAGTCTATGTGCCTCACAAGAAGCAAATGATAATTGAAAATATAGTCTGGTATACTATAAATCTAAAAGAAAAGTCATCTTGATCAACAAATACAACATGCCCAAATTTCACTTAACTTTCTTAAATAATACTATACGCCTAAGGAAAGATAGCTCCTGCATATATTACTCCCATGTATACTGACGGTTAAAACTTTCAACTGAATTTCATTGCAGAACAAATGAATTTCTTATAAGAATGATAATTTATTTGCAAACACTAATGGTACTGAGATATCCAGTCGTCCATGCTTCAAGGCTACCTGTATCCTTTTCATCCACGGTTAATTACTAAGTAGTAAAAAATATATATATATATATATATATATATATATATATATATATATATATTCCAGACTCCAGCACTCATGATCCACAACACGTTCAAGTCAGTTCACATACATAGCCCACATACATAGCCCGTGAAAGAATCTAGTTTCAGAAAATCCTGTAGCACACGCACCAGTAACCTCGTTTCTAGTTCTAGCTAGGAATCAGAGATGGCCCAGAACGTTGTGCCCCGGTTCCGGGGACTCGGAATTTCTGCACATTCGTTTTTTTTTTCGAAAAACTATTTGTGCACATTTTGATCTCGACCCCCTCGTCGGTCTCAGTCTCACCAAGTTACTCCAAACTTATAATCACCGCGGCACTTTGCGAAGCTGCAAAATTCGAGTCGCCACGTGACACGCGAGCAACCAACGCCCATAGCTCCCGTGAAATCCTATCCAGAGCGGAGCTGAAAATCCCGAGATATGTCGTGGAGAAAGAAAAAAAAAAAGAACAAGAAGAAGCAGAGAGCTGGGTGCGCGGGCGGGTAACCTGCTGGCGCAGGCGAGGCGGCCGATGTCGGCGGGCGGGAGGAGGTCGACGACGGCGCAGAGGACCTCGTCGGGAAGCACGGCGAGGGCGCCCAGCGCCGCCGCCCTCCGGCCGTTGCCCGGCGCCGCTTCCATCGTTGAGGTCCGTCCGGGTCACTGTGGGCTGGGTCCGGTTGAGTCGGGGGGAGGGACCGTGGGGTGGGTCAGACGATCGGGGCGGAATCGCGCGTTGGGTGCGGTGGGCCGGAGGAATTATTTATAGCTCCGAATATTTCTTTTTCATTTTATTTAAGGCGTACTGTACTTACCTTTCTTGCCGTGAGATGAAGCCGTGGGCGGGAATTGGGTTCGGCCGCTGGACGCTTCCGAGACGCGTTGGCGTTGTCGATTGACTGCAGCACAGCGAAGAGGGATTTGATTTTGCAGAGGTCTTCGACGATTTGCGCCACATAGGACCTCCATCTTAGTAGAATTTTATTTTAAATTTTTATTGATTGACACTTTAATTTGATTAATCAAAAAATAATTTCATAATATATATAATTTTATTATTATTAATTAAATATATCAAAATTATTAGTCAAAATCATAATCATTAAAATTTAAAAATAAACTTAACGGAGAGAGTATACTGGACCGATTCTATTTGTCGTGTATGGAGTGTCACTTTATTAAAAACATCATGAAAAGAATCTTAAATTATACTATTTATTTTTTCACAGCGAATATGTTAAATGACATGGGAGGCATAGCGGCCTAGTCATATTTCCTCCCAGGAGATTTGATTTTTCTTTAGATTTTAATTGTTGGGCTTCGATGACATATAGGACTAATCGTTGGTTCTGGTTTTCATTTTTTTTTTTTGGGGAGGAATGTGTCAACTTGTTTTGTTAATCAAAATTCTTCACATTTTTTACTTGTTAATTCACCGAATTGCGTTGTTAGATAGCACTAAAATCTTCTCTATATCTAAATGCAATCGAACCATAACAAGTTGTCGTCGGTTTAATCCATCTGATATTGCCTCCGACTGAAACAAAGATCAAAACTCCCTTCGAAATGCCTTTTTGGTGAAGAAAAACAGTTTTTTTTTTATAGCGCAGCCAAATATGCGCCACCGAACATGTGTCTAGCTAGCAGACTAGATGGGGGCAATGCTCGAATCGTATTCGTTTTTGGGTTGGCGCGGAATCTTGGGTGGGCTTAACGCGACGTTTATTCTGCCTTTAGTTCTTTTTTCTTTGGTAGTGGATGGGAAATAGATGCGAGAGAAAGTTACATCCCATGTTCAATTTACAAGCGTGAATTCTCTACCAAATCACAGAAAATACAAAAGCGAAATTATTAAGTTGAGCATTAAGTAGGTTCCAAGCATTAAGGCACTCCCAATACAAATTTTCATAGATAATTTTTAAAAGTAATAAATTGTTTTTTAATCTAATTTTCTTCGATGCATAGTTTTTATAGTAGTTTTTTATTGCTTTGGTTTTAGCGAAGAGATGATTTCTCGTGTAGAAATAGTTTCTTTATCCTTCAATCTTTTTCTTTATTAATTTCTGACACATAAGTAAAATGATAGATGTGACATGCGTTAAGGCCACAAGAAGCAAAACTCGATGGCCTCGGGCCCTCGGCCCAAAGTATACACTGCAATGCATAGCTATCACGGGCTGGTTTTCCCTAGGAAAAAGTGTTATGGCAGTTGATGTGGCTTTTTTCCGTTGAAGTGGGCAGCTTATATGGCAGTTTTCGTTGAAATGTGCAGCCCATGTGGCAGTTTGTATCTCGTCAGTTTGAATATTAGGCCGGCTCAGAGTGCTCAGCAGCAGGCCGGCCCAGTAATTCAAAGTCTGAGCAATTGGCCGACGCAAGCAACATCGGCTGAACATCCATTCCTCGGCCGTGCCAACAAGTTTGAGTCAGCAGAGTCAGCACGCATCCCAGACATCAGCCCCTAGGCCGCGTTTCAATGTTTCCTGCGGCCTTGAGTTTTTTATTAATAACGTTACCTTTTTATTAAAATTAGGGACAATACTCAACTTTACCATCGAATCGTCGAAAGTTAAATTTTATCTTTTAACTTTTAAAAGTTTTAATTAAATTTTTTAAACTTTAGTTAAAGGTTCAGTTTCATCTTTGATTCGATGCCACAACATATATATGACGCATACCACAACAGCATTTTTTATGCCACGTCAACATTAATTTTAGATTATAAATTTTAACTAATTTTTTCTCTCAAACCATAACTATTTTTTCATAACCGTTTTGAACCGTTGTGTTTCTTATAATTAAAACAACAAAAAATCTTATTATATATGGTTAGATTTTTTATTTTAAATTTCAATAATTTTTATATATCATATATGTTCAAATTTGATAACTTGTAAAGAGATAATAATCAACATAGTCTTTCAACTATGATTGAAATCTCAAAAAGTTCCAATTTAGTCCCTAACTTTGATAGAGGCTCATCTTCACCTTGCGACGATGTGGCTTCAGCAGTAGCCACGCCATATCAACGTAAATTTCACATTTTAAATTTTGAATTGATTTTTCTTGTAAACTGCAACTTTGTATTCAAATCTATTTAAACCATCATATTTGTTAGAATTAATGCAACAAAATAAAATAATATATTAATATTTTTTCAATGTTTGGATTGTGTTAATATTAGATTTGAAAAATGTAAAATATACTCAAATTATGTAATGATATGTTAAAAAAGATGAATTTTTTTTATGTTTCAATTATCTTAACAACACGATATTTTCAATATTTGGATTGCATTAAAAGTCTATTTTGTTAAAATATGAAGCAATATACAAAAATGTAAAAAAATTATAAAATATATTCAACTTGTTGAATTTAAACATATAATCATATATTAAAAAAATTAATATATATCAATGTATGATTTTTTATTGAAATAATTTTAAAAAACATGATGGTTCAAACGGATCAAAAATAGAGATATTGTATGAGAGAAAAATCAAATTGAAATTTAAAATTTAAGCTGATGTGGCATATCACGTGCTGACATGGCGTAACACGTGTACCATCACGTAAGATCAGGGATGACACTCGGCAAACTGTATTTTTATTTTATTCTTTTATTTTTTTCTATAACATATTTTACTAAATTTATTCGAATATGCTTTTGAAAATACCTTGTCAAATTCACTCAACAATGCATATTACATGCTTGTATGAATATTAGACCATTATTTCATGCAATTATACCTTAAAATAATTTTATATCAATTAAAGTTTTATAATTGTAGTAAATTGATTAAAATTATCAAACGGATCCGAAAATTTACCAAAATTTCACATGAAACAATCTATGTTGGTTATTTTCTATACAAAAAGTTTTTAAGTGAAACCTCAACTCGACCATCACTTTGACTCTAAATCACTTTCAATAGTAAGATTTTTGTTTGAAAATGCTTCGATTTCTAAGTAGCGTACGTGACAATTTGTGCGAAACGCGCTCATTTTTTTACACATGTTCCACATATGATATCATGAGATTTTGACAAATCTTATGATTTTCAGACTTTATTTGTTTTTTTATAGAATTTTAAAACAATTCGGGCACACGTTTATGGTTATGTTTCGTGGACAAACATGTTCGAAATTTTCTATTACTTTTCGGATAAGGCCTCACATTAAACTCAATGACATGAATATAATTTTTTATTCATTTTATTGCATTATTCGAAGCACTTGCAGTTCAAATTTGACTTATCTCCAAAAATTTTATTAAATGAAATAAATTAACCAAATATAGCAAAAAGACCGAAAAATATATCAAATTTTAATATAGAGTAGTATACACAGTATGTGGGCAGAAAAAAAAAGTTAGGAAGACAGATGCGGAAAAAAAATTAAATTCTTTGCTGAGTGTCAAAAAACACTCGGCAAAAAAGCCTTTTGCCGAGTGTTCCGGAAATACACTCGACAAAATAGCCTTTTACCGAGTGTCAAAGACTGGCACTCGGCAAAGAGTTGATTTTTGCCGTGTGTCAAATATAAGCACTCGATAAATCGTAACGGTCGCAAATAAATGTCAGTTTTATCGAGTGTACGATACCTGACACTCGACAAACAAAAGGTTTGTCAAATGCTGAACCTATAATACTCAACAAAAATTTTTTTTTCTAAATATTTTTTATACGTCGTACATTATTATTGTGACCCTCGACAAATCTCAATGCACCTCGGTAAAGAGTCGGTTTCGGCGCAGACCCTGTGCCAACTCTTCGGCTTCCCCGGCGAGTGCATCCTCGTCCTCACCGGTATATATCTGCCCTCTCCATCCTATTGCTGTGATCATACGTCTCGCTTGTCACCGTTGATTTGTCTCATGAATGAATCGGGCACGCTGACGCCTGTACGGTACGTACGACGGGTAATTAAATCGCAGATGACCAGAAGGATCCGTGCCGCCTGCCGACCAAGGACAACATCCGCATGGCCATGCACTGGCTGGTGCAGGGCTGCAGCTACGGCGACTCCCTGGTATTCCACTTCTCCGGCATGGGCGCGCAGGTCTGCGACGAGAGCGGCGACGAGATCGACGGGTGCGACGAGGCCATCTGCCCCATGGACTCGTTCCAGAAGGGCCCCATCCTTGACGACGAGATCAACGAGGCCATCGTCCGCCCGCTCGTGCACGGCGTCAAGCTGCACGCCATCGTCGACGCCTGCCACAGCGACGGCGTCCTCGACCTCCCCTTCCTCTGCCGCATCGGCAGGACCGGGAACTGGCAGTGGGAGGATCACCGCTCCCCGACGGGCGCCTGCAAGGGCACGAGCGGCGGCCAGGCGATGCTGTTCAGCGGCTTCAGCGACGGCAAGACGAAATTCAGTGTGGTCAGTCATCGTTTTACCATCCTCTGAATGCTCGGCAAGAGCTCCGTGGTAACTTCCTTCACATTTCGATCGATGCCACTCTTGCACCCATGCGCGCAGACGGCGGACTCCTACCCTTCGGTAGGGGCCATGACGCACAGCTTCATCAAGGCAGTGGAGTGCGAGCCCCGCGGCGTCACCTACGGCCGCCTGCTCTCCACCATGAGGACCGTCATGGTCAATGGCGGCCAGAGCTGCAACGTCCCCTGCGGCGGCGCAAACATCAGCAAGATCGCCAACTTCAGTGGCGTCCAGGTAGATTTTCAAATCATCTCGGCATCTCTTCAGAGATGTTCGCCAACTTCAGAGGCCATTGACGCTGCTCTCTTCTACTCTCTTCGTTTTTTAATTGACGTTGTCCGTTGACTTTTAAATTTAACTTTGATTATTTATTTTATTTAATTTTTTTTATAAATTTTATATATTTTGATATAATTTGATTTATCATTAAATTTATTTGAATCACAACTTAAAATTTTACACATTTAAATTTTTTTTTAATAAGATGAACAGTTAAAGTTGAATTTAAAAATTAAAAGCGACATCAATTAAAGAAAAGAACGGAGAATACTTATTTTGCAGGAGCCGCAGCTGTCCTCTTCAGAGATGTTCGACACCCATCGCAGGTCGTTTGTCATGTAAAACGACCTGGTGTCTGGCTTGCCGCTACAGATCCTACTACCGTCGAAACTACTTGTTCGTCGTATCAGAATAAATCAATCGATCAGCTGCTTCAAGTGTGATGCTTGCTACTACTATGCCAGTGTGATGTATGGCCTGCCATGATATTAACATAGGGCCTGGTTCATTGCTTGTTGGAGGACCTGCTTGGCCGTCCATAGACTCCTCCCCAGCCTGCCTACTGAACCTCATGGCTCATTGTAATAAGGCAGTTTGTTGTCTCTGTTATCAAGTCTTAAATAAACTGAGTGTTGTGGTACTTCATCTCAAAATAGTACTCAATCCGTTCTGAAATTTTTGTCACGGGCTAATTCAAATTTGAAGTAGCTGGCGACAATAATTTAAGAAAAAAGAGAGTAGTTGTGACATGTGAGCAGTGAAAAAAATTTGGACAAATGTTCTGTGAATTTCACCGATTTTCCGTTCTATAGGTGGTAATCAGATTCTGGTGTTTTTTAATTACAGAAATTGCTTTCACTAGTTGTGACTTGCGAGTCACCAAACCTGCCCCCCCCCCCCTCCTAGGGAGATTCTGGTGTTTATCTTATCAAATTGCTTGAAGGAGCACTATATCAGCGAGTTTTTTTTTTACGGAACATATATCTGCTACTTGAATTGACTGCGAAACTAAGCTGTCAGTTTATAGCAAATACTTGTTCAGAGAACATAACTGGCCTCTCGTTTTCAGGCTGTCACTGGTCAGAGAAACACTTGCAAAACAAAGCAAAGGCAACTAGTTGCTTCAGACAATTTGCAAGACACCATTCCTGTCCATGTGTTTTTTTTTAAGATAATGTGATGTCCCTGCCTTCACCTCATCTTTCCTGCTCTTGACGCGCTGACATGTCCCAAGTTGAAAACTTTGCACCATTAACTCTTCTGCACGTCCTGTTCAATTGGCAAATGATTGTGGTAATTTTTAAACAGAATTATTTGTTAATATATGCATGTCAAATAAGAACGTCAAATCATACCAGAACAGTTCAACCCAAGTATATAAATGAAATGGACAGGTTGAGTAGTAACCGTTCCAGATGGCACGAATGAGTTTCTGAATGGTTTCTTATAAATAACTTGATTCCAATCAAGAAACAGAGCAGGTATTACTGTGCTACCTTTCCCACTGTGGAAGCTTCTGAAACTGGTTCTTGGAGGTATTCAACGATGTTCCTGCACACCTCTTTGGACTTTTCTAGATTGGCCGCATGCCCAGCGTTCTTGACAACTACTAATTTGGAATTCTCCTCCAGATGTCTGGACAAAATTGCATCAGATATCAGCAACATATAATGTGTTTGGTAGCTGGTCTATCAGTCGTTCTAAGCACCAGAGGTTCAGAGAAACGCAAAAACTGACCTCTTCAACCTATGCGCCAGCTCCATCGGGAAAACTTGATCCTTCTCCCCCCAAATGATCAGCGTTGGCTGCGGGTTCGAGCCGGTAACGCAAATGGTTGAGGAATCGTATGAAATTGTTTGACTTTTTTGCTGGCATTTTGAACTAATGATGTCAGAGCTGGCTGCGATGAGAGTGAAGCTACCTGTGTGATCTTTGGAAGATCTGATAACTTCCTCCCGTTGATCAGGGCTTGCAAGAGCTCGGTCTTCTCCTGAATGTGATCCGATCCCATCACCTGATCGATGCATTATATCCAGACATATATATAGTGAGAAGGAAAATTAATGAAATCAACTGAAAAAAAAACAGCAAGGTATGAGAAATCTGACTTCGATGTAGTCCTTGAGAAAACAGGACGGCATGATGGGCGGCGGCCGGACAAAGGTGAGCTTGACGAGCCGCCGGACGTCCTCCGGCAGCCGCGGGACAAGCAGCTCGGCCGCCTCCTTGACGTCAGTGACCGGGAACAGGCCGGCGGAGAGATCGTGCTCTTCGATGCACACGCCCGAGGACACCATCACCACCCGCTCTACAGCCTCCGGGTGCATGGCCGCCATCCGGTACGCGACGAAGCCGCCGTAGCTGACGCCGACGACCGGGAACCTTCGCACGCCCATGGCGTCCATGGCGGACTTGACGGTCCTGGCCTGGAACGCGTCGGAGCGGTCCGGGACCGTCGAGGACGAACTCCCGAAGAACAGGAGGTCCGGCACGATGGGGTCGAAGCCGGCGGCGAGGAGCTGGCGGAGGTACGGCCCCCACTGCCAGATCGCGGACGCGCCGAAGCCGTGGAGGAGCAGCACGGGCCGGCGCGAGGGCCGCGGCGGCGCCCAGACGTGGACGGTTGTAGCAGTCCCTTCCGGGGACGGGAGGCGGACCGAGAAGGGCCGGAGACCGGCCGCGAGGAACCGGCGCCGCAGGAACCGGTCGCGCGCCGCCGTGAAGCTGAGGACGCATTGCCACCGCCGGCGCGGCTGCGCGGACGGAGAAGGCGGAGGCGCCGCGCCAGGCACCGTGGCCGCGGTCGGGTCGGCACCAGCCATTGGGTTCGCGACCGCCGAAGTCGGGGCTCCGGCGATCGCTGCGGCGCGCGCGGGCTGGGCTGGCGCGCGGGAGACGGATGGCCGGGTTTAAATGGGGCTGCTATTTTTGGCGGGCCGTGGTCTCCACTCGTCGGTAAAGGCGACACGTGTGCCACGCTAACTTGGGAGGGTTGCGCCGAAAGCTACAAAAACCTCTATTTGTTTGTGATCACACACACACACAACAAAGAATGGAACTTTGGTTGTGATAAAGGTTGGGTTGTTAACGTTAACATGCTTATAATAGAAACGTCGCGTTTGTTAGGGCTAACAGGTGTGATGCTGGATATTTGGGTGCCAAACTTGGCTCTTACACATTCGTCTTCTCATGAAGATCATGAACATTTGCACTGATACTTTAGGGAGAATCTAATTTTCAGCTGATTGAAATCGCACCGTCTTTCCGTCGGCGCACACGCGCCATCGGATTGCGATCAGATAATAAGTAAATCATATTCAACCTCCCGCTTGAATCAAACCGTTCTTTGTCCATCTCTTTTCGTGAGGAATCGATGTTCTACTCCGGCCATCGGCATGTCTGCAACTTCTTCGCCTTCTTCCCCCCACCGCAGTTTATGATCATCATCGAGCTCCTCCGCCCTATATATCCTGGCCCAATCGCCGTCTTCCATTGTGACTTGTGGGAGGAAAGGGCAAAACTCCATTTTTCCATTACCCAAACAACACCCTGCTTTCACACCATGTGTCACTGGCAAGAGTCACCACATTCTCTGATGATGATCTGTATCCTTATTAACCAGCTTAATCATCTTAACTACAGTGAGCTAAGAAAACTTGTTCTGACGTCATATATTTCATCTAAAAAATGTCATATATTTAACAGTTAACTTATGCATGCCATTTCCCAGCTTTCCACGTGCAGAGTACTATTTTGCTGGGAACAAAGCAAGCCGGCACAAAGCTGAGATGCCACTGCCGATTCGGCTCTCGGGCATCTCCTTTCACGAAAGAGTCGTCCAGCTAGAACGAAAACGCTGGAAGTTCCACGTGGCACCCACTGTTAGCGTCAACTAGTTCTAACATTAGGAATGTCTCCATCCATGACGATCCATGGCACCAAGCCCCAGCTACTTGCAAATCAAAAATTCAAAAAACAAATCAAGCGGGGACATGAAACGGGCCCGCCTTTAGGCTGCAGGTTCGAAACACAGAAAATAAGCAACCTGGCAGTGACAACAGGAGGATACGTGTGACTGGCTGACTGCTATGAGAACATGTTACTAGAAACTTAGACGCCCCAAACTTTCACGGTAAATAATACTTGATTCCCTGGGACACGCAAATAAGTCCACAAGAATCTTCCAGGAAATCCATATCCTAGATTCAGTATCAGTGCCCACATGATTTTTATTTAGATAATGGGAATGAAATTTCCATATTCGATGAGGAACGTAACCTTAGTGTCAGGATGTCTGATTCACTACAACCCCTAAAAGGTTACTACTAAACACAGTTTCAAGAGAGCAGATTGATGCATAGATATATGAAAGCTGATAGAAGTTTGGACATAACATTAGCATAATGCGAGTTAAACAGACAGGGATGAGTAACTAGGTGAAGAATTTACAGAACTAGCCTTACAAAGGAACTGCCTGCCGAACTGATCTAATATGTTCAAACACGTCACCAAATGGCAGGCATTGCTGCGTCGTCCCTGCAGATCAAGTCCTCTAATCCAGTCATGAAATCATTTCCGTCGGCACCAGCTGCGTCATTTAGCATCTCATCCTGCAGCATCTGTTCAAGATAACCAACCAAAGCATGACCAGACTGAAATGAAGATCAACATTAAAATAAGTTATATGAGGCTTCTGCTGTGTTTCCATTTACTGGAAAATGAACCATCAGTTGTGCATGAGTTTTATTCTGGTTATCTTGTTTTCAAAAGCCAAACCACAATTATTCCTATGGATGGAGAAGCTGCTGATGGCTATGGTTGTGCTCCCTACCGTGTTCTCACTGGTGGTACACCAGAAGCATAAGAACCAGGAATTAATTGACACAATCAATTATGTTTAAGAGTAAATGTCAGTTTTTCATCTTTGCAAGGAAAAAAAAAAAGATTTGGGCCAGACCCTTCCCCGGACCCTGCGCAAGCGAGAGCTACATGCACCGGGCTGCCCTTTTTTTAGGTTAAAGTGGTAATACTGTAATAGATAAGCAATGACTTAACGATAAATAAAACAATTCAAGTTTCAGCCTGATTATTCTTTCTGCACGGCCTAAGGAATGCCAGTTATCTGTAAAGGGAAGAGAATAGCAGCCAGTAATCATACCCTACTCTGTTTCATTTCAGCAACACAGGTCGTAAGCCTATGGTACTGTTCTCTTGCTTCTGGATACTGAGACATCGAGTGCACTCGGGCGAGTGCTCTCTGAAACCTGGCTTCAGCCTGCTTTCTGCCAACGTGCAAGAAATCATACTCATCCTCTGCCTTTGCGGGTTGGATCTGTGAAGAACTTTCAAGTTGTTTCTCGGGCCGAAATCCACGAAAACCAGCTCTCTTTCTCCTCCATCTCAGTATAATTTTCTCGACAATGCTTACTGACAAGACTACTTTGCGATAGTTTTTTCGCACTTGATGTCCTCGTACATGAGCCTGATGAAGACAAACAAAGACATGTTATATCCTATGTCTACAGAATTGTTTGAAGTCATTGTAAAATGGCATAACATTCAATGAGGAGAAACTAGGGTTTTTAGTAACTCACAATCAATGTAGGTGCTGACAACTAATCTAACTCATATATCTCACACATACCACAGAAAATTCAAAAGACTACATGGGATCTTACAGAATTGTTAAGTCTGCAGTTTCATATACACTACCTTGAATCAGAAGTCTGAACTACTACTATATACTCCTTTTTTTTTTGCGGCTAGTTCACAAATTAACATGACAACATTAAACAACTAAAGGGAGTACACTCTAAGAATATTTTTTAGTATAATAATAAGTCTACAGTTGAACCAAATGCAACAAGAAATATTTAGTATAAGGTTATAGTGTGGCATACTACAAATTTTCCAGTAACAGGCTACCAGTGTGAGGATACTGAGGAGTGTTTGTAACATGTGTTATATTTGAGCTACTCCATTGTGGTAAGCCATATAAATAATTTATTTTTCCAAAGAATATATGAGAATAATACACTACTAAACGGAAGCAAAAACTTAAATGCTTCAATTCAGGAGGTTTTTTTTTTGGAGTAGTAAAGTTTTTATTGTAAGCTAACAGGTTGCAAGATCACTATACAATATGAACATTAAATGTAAACTAAGTAAACTGGAAATATTTGCAACATTATGCAGCCAAGGAATTTTGATGGATATGTATACAAATAACATAAACATATTTAATTGGTTGTCAGCTCTACCTAAGTAAACTGGAAATATTTGCAACATTATGCAGCCAAGGAATTTTGATGGATATGTATACAAATAACATAAACATATTTAATTGGTTGTCAGCTCTACCTGTAGCTTGACTATTCTTTGGCGAATGATCATAAACTCCTTTCTTCCCTTCCATCCACGGAACTTGTTTTGGATACGAACAGCAGCAGAATGCAGATGTGTATCATGCTGTCCTGGCTTGACATTTTTAAGAGAAACAAGTGAAAGAGTCTGTTCATCAGACAAACCACAATCATCATCTCCATACTCAACAACTTTCTTTCTGTGGAATGACTCCACCCTGAAGGCTTGAAATATCCTGGCTGCAGCTTGAGTGGATTTACGAACAGCGCTTAGTGAATCTTTAAGTGAATCAATATGGCAATCATCTGCAGCAAGCTGCGTATAGTCGGTATCATTGAGTTCATCAGCAACAGGCAACCCACACACTTCTACAGCATTGTTCTTCGATTCTCTGATAGTAAGTGCTGACAGATGGCTTGTCAAGGCAGCTTCCGCAAGGAAACCAGCGATCCCCTTGTGTCCATTTGCTGACGCTAAATCAGCTGGACTTCTCCCACAAGGGAACTCAGAAGTTGGATCTGTCAATGCACCTGCTGAAGCTCCATTTGCTATGAGAATGCCAACTGTCCTCTCTCTACAAGCATAAAAAAACAGGGTTTAACAATAGAGAAGATAGGATTCAAACACGTATGAAAAAACAAATAAAATGCAACTGGAAAATGTAGAAAAGAAATAAGTTGACTTCTTTGACAATTAAGTTCCTGCCAAAAAGTAGACACCCCAATATGAAAAAGCCATATGTAGAATGTACGAACACACCTTCCCAACGATGCAGCCCAGTGAAGTGCGGTCCATCCATGAGCATCTCTAAAGTTCACATTTACACCAGCAATAATTGTCGGTCTGATAGCCCAATCATAACCCAGTGCAGCAACCAAATGAATTATACCTTGTCCTTCTTTGCACAGCATATTGGGACACTTTCCATCATTTACTCTACAGAGAAGCCAATAATGTAGCTTCTCTTTCACCAACTTGTTCAGACCTTGGTCCTTTCCACTGGGAACTTCTTCCTTGACAGACGGTAATTCCAGACCAGACCATTTTTCATCAAGCATTAAGGTGTTAATAGCATTCATTAGCTCATGTTTCTCATTCCCACTACTTGAACCAAGCATATGACTCTCCTCTGGTCCCAAAGATAGTAGCTTCTCAAGACGAATATGCAGGTGCATCTCATTTACACCAATGGCTTGGGAATGTGAAGTATCCATGCACTGAGTATCAGAATCTCGATACTCAAATTCTCGCACTTCACTACAAGCCACCCTGTTTGAACATGTCACATAAAATGGAACTCTTCCTGATTGATGTGCTGGAGCATAGCAGCGTAGGGTACCATCAGTCAAAACCTCAGCTGGCACCTCAATGTTCCCAAACATACATGACCACTTACACTTTTCCACATGTTCTTTGTTCACCAAGAATGTACCAGTAACCAAAACCTGCACCATTAATACAATTTAAACGACTAGCAACATGAGAGATTAGACTGCAAGGTGCTAACTAACTAAAACGATCAACCCTGAGATGCCTGAAATGCTGAACTGTGCAATTGTAAAGAATGAAGATTAAGGCAGCAAAATTGTTTGCTCACCTTTGTATTTAAACCAACGTATGTGCAGCTTGGTGAAACATCAAGAATGCTGAATAGCTGGTCTTGAGAAAGAGAAGGGCTCACTGCATAAGCATCTAACTGCTCATTAGTGAGAACACTAGAACCATTAGAAACATTCAGAGTTTCCATGCTACTCCAGAGAGTGTCAGAACTGGATTTGATATCCAGATCAACCACCCCCGCCAGTTCTTTACTCATCCATCTTGAAAAGCTGTCATGCTTTTTCAAACCAGCAGAATCAATCTTCAATAGATCTAAAGATGACTGCTTCAAGAGTGGATGTTTGATAATTCCATCAGTGTATCTATTTCCATTTACCTGAAAATTTGGTTAAAGGAAAATCATTTTTCAGACATCACGTGTAATAAAATGCTGTTATAGTGCCAGCCATTGGTTAGACTTAAATTATCATCATTCAGAGTTCATCAGTTCTGATGTTTTCTTTTTACTTTTTTTCAATGTCTACATCCAATCGGTCCGCTAACACAAAACGTAAATGCCCATCCACCTCTGCAGATTCCAGAAAATTAAGGCAATAATGAAGTACCTCCGATGATGATATGCCAGCAAAACTCAGTGCATCCACTTCCTTCTGGCTGAGGTGGTTAGTGTACAAAGCCTCAGCTTCTTGCTGGCTGAGATGGTTAGTATACAGAGCCTCAGATGTAAATGTCTGCATATGGGAGCTATCCCCCAGATCGCTCGCCTCTAAGGTGGCAAATGAAGAATGAAGTGTTGGCTTTGTGAACCTATTAGGGTAATCTGTGTATGTCTCATTAAATGTGACCGAGTCAAATGGAGTTCTGGAATCATCGCCTAGTCCAATGCTGGCATCTTGAAACAATATAGCTATGTCATGGTGAGAAAATGAATGATAATCTAAGTTAGCTGTTCTTGACGGCATTTCAACATGATAACCTGAAACTGTTTGAAAATGAAAATGATTTAATTGACAGTACAGACATGGAAATGGAAGCTCAAAATATTAGATAAAGAGAAGGGAATCTTACCTTGTCTATTCCCTATACTCGAAGCAGGAGGATTTAACATGGCATCCATTATGATTCCATCCAAAGGCTGCTGCATCTCAACGAAAGGGTGGTATCTGGAGCTTGCTCGGCAATTATCTGCTGCAGCGAATTTCGCTTTAGATACACTGAAAGAAGATGCATAATTGAATCTGCATCAGTTAATCTATACTTAGTGTAGATGATGCAGAACAAAAATAGAGACAAGACCTGATTCAGTGTCTCCAAATTCTGAAATCTGTCCACTTATTGGACTCCCTGAAGCATCCATAGTTTGTGGGGCTAACTGGCTCTGACAAGTAATAGAATTTGAATATGATGGACTATCGACATTGGAAAACTGCATCATTTCTTCTTTTGTTCGAGTGAAACTTTGCTTGGAACCCTGGAACGTGCATGTTAATCACAAAATTGTTAGACAGAACTAGCCTTTATCAGATAGAATATGAAAATGAAGGTACCCTTCCCAGGTTTCTTTAAAATCTGTATAAAATTAAATTTATAAAATAAATTATTTCTTTTCAAAAATTAACTCCTTTGGCCAAGTATTCGCTGTCATTGACTAAATGAGCTTCCTGCCAAGTATCTGGGCATGACATGTTACAGTGTAACCAAAGCTCACTTTGGGGGGGAAAGAAGTAGCAGAAAACTTTTTTTCTAAAAATAACTACAGAAGGTTAACATAACAATCTTCTCCCACCATACCAATAGTCATGTCTGTGTTAGCAGAGCGTCACTATAAAACATAGAAGACGATGCTAACTTGCTAACTGGGATACAAAATCTGAATATGGTATGGAAAGGAAGCTGCAGTAAAAAAAAAAAACTAACTAACAGGCCCCACATCAGTGGCGGACTCGGTATGGCAAGGTAAGACCCTTGCCATACCTTAAATTTTGTGCAAGCAATCCCTCCCTTCAGCCTTGATGTTGTAAAAGAGAAATACTAAAGTTTAGTACTTAAATTAATAGGTACATACAAAAGGAATTAGTAAAATTTACTTAGGATTTATATTATGGATGAAAATATATTTACCACGCCACACCTTAATTTCATTCTGTCCTCCGCCACTTCCCCACATAGCCCATATGTGCATATATACATGCATATTGAGAGCAAGCAATTACTAATATAATCCTTTAGATACACGCTAATACAACTGGTGAACATAGGTTCTCCAGACACATTTTCCAATAGTTGGTGAATGCCAAATTTTACTAATTCCATAAAATTCCCATAGTCAATTGGTACATGAACATGACAATAAATAAAAGGTACAGATAAAATAAGGTTAGTGGAGTATGACATAGTCTACCTTGACTTCAAGGTAGTGGACAAGAACGATGTGTGTGAAATCCCTGAAAAGAAAAGGAAGTTATTTATTACAAAGTACATACTATATTTGGATGTCAGTTTAATACTATTCGACGAACAAATGAGCATAAATCACATTATAGAGCAAAGAACACTTTGAACTCAACACTTACTCTTCCAACAGCCAATAGGTTCTCCTTTGAAAGTTTTCATTTTCCTCTCCATGGGCATAATAGCAGTGGAGTACATCGATGCTGCCAGCCTAAAATAGCAAACCTTAACTTTAGAAGACTTGTGAGGAAACAAAAGAAATATGTCAAAACAAAAATATTTAGCCATTAACAAAAAAGGTTCAGCAGGCAGTGTATTCCAGTATGTGAGAATAAAATGACTTGCTGAAGTAAAATTTTGTCTGCAAAAAAGTGCAAGTACATGAAACCATTTGTGTTTTCCTTCATCCCCATCCTAAGGGTCATTGCTCCAGCCAAACTTGTTGAAACGTTTTTGCATGGGTAATTAGTATGAGTGGGATGGTGGGTTGCAACACATTGCACCTGCATATGATCCCACAATAGAACACTTGTAGTTCTAAAAAAAAGGAAAAATAATACTTGCAATGCAAGCTGAAGTTATTAGTGACCTTGCAAGTGCAAGCACTTGGCTTGATATGCAACGATATGAAAATTACAAGTACAGACACATGCCCAGGATGTAACACCGCCAAAAAAATAACAACCAATACTATCTTTAAAAGAGGGGCTATCCTGTAGAGGGTATTCAGCTTTACTTACTTTTAGTTTCTCATGAGCTTCTTTAATAGTCTTCCCATCCTTTTTCTTTCTCCAGTTGTGCCCGTCTTTTCTGAAGTACCTCAATATTTTGCGGTCAAAGAGAAAGAGAGAACCACCTATTTGAAAACATGAAAATTAAGCAAGGAAAATTAGTGCCAATGAATCTCCATTCGTGCATAATCCCAAAATCCAGGGAAATAGCTTCAGTCAAATCAAACAATCGCAGACTGCAGAACTTAAATTAACTCTCCCATAGCTTTCCCTCACAAGAAAATTAAGTAGTAGTTCTGAAGTCTTTACACTCTGTTACTACGTTGTAATAGTGAGATAAACATGTCCATTATTTAACAGCGTTCAGAAGCTACAGCATGCAATCCAAGCAAATGGTATGTAAAGGCGACGGTAAACCAAAGGAGCCGTACTCGCAGGCCTGTTCGGCGGCTCGGGCGAGATGGAGAAGAGCTTGTAGTTGAACAGTATCTCGCAGATTTCTGTGGGCCGCAGCCACCGAGTCTGCGCCTCCACCTGCAACTGGGAGAAATCTGCAGAGAGAGAGACACACAGAGAGAGTGACGAAAGGTTAGTCACGCATTAGTCAACATGGACAACCACTCCCACCAATCGCGCGCGAGCTGCGACCCCCGGTTTTGTACGGTACTGAAAAATCCTTGTCGCCTTCGAATAATTGGGCGGAAAAGTCAGAGGACTAGCCAGTCAATAGCCCGTTTTATTTTATTTGATTTCGGAGAAAATGGTGTGCTCCTAGGCTCCTACCTGATGTTAAGGTCTACTGGAAGAACTGTTTCCAAAGCCCATGAGATGAAAGAAAAACAAGGCGTAATACTCCTACACAATTACAATTCCCGCGAATCACAGAAACAAGAACATCGTCAGGTAGGTAACCGTGGAGTCGAAGAGAATCATCACAGAAACGCACATCGAAAGTGAAATTCCGCGAAACCCAACCAAAATCCCCACGCAAAACCCCCCAACCACCGGGAAGCAGGAACGAAGGACACGCACCTGGGGGCTGGCCGGGCAGCACGAACTTGCGGGCCTCCGCCATGGCGCCGCCGCGCCAACCAAACAAACAAACCAACAAACGCCCCTCCCCCCGCCTCCGGACCCAACCGCTCTCGCCCGGACCGTGGCTCGCCGGAGGCGGGCTTAAAACGGTGGGGAGGGATCGAGCGGGGTAAGAGGAGCCAGCGGCGAAGGTTCGCGGAAGGGGGAAGGAACGCGCGCGCAGCCGCCGTAGCGCCGAGAAAATTTATTAGCTGCGGCGTGCGGACCGCGGACTCGTCGTTCCTGCGGGTGCTGGTGGAGTGACGACGAGTGTGAAAGGGACGAAAAGTAAGAGGGGTTAGGGGCGGAAATGACGGGAATGCCCCTGCGTGAGACCCACCGGGGGTCCGGCGTCCGGGGGTGGGTGGACTCGTGGTGCGGCGGGCTGGTGCTCACTGCGGGCGGCGTGCTCCTATTTGCTGACTTGCTGTTGTCGCTACTGTGGGATGCTTGAACCGTTGCCCGGAAGGAATCTGATGTGTTTCTTTTTTCCTATGTGGATAATGTGTTTCATGGGTGCAGTTCCATGCAGGTTTTACTTACCGTTTGAACCGTATAAACCGCCCGTCGACGGTTTAACGAAAATTATTAAAATTGTTCGATTTTTTGTTCAAATTTCAATTTTTAAATCTGAAAACGGTTTCGTCAATTTAAAAACGATAAACCGAGTGGTTTTTGCGGTTAGTCAAACGGTTTTCGCGGCTGGCCGAACGGTTTTACTGAAAACCTGAGTGCGAAAACCGAACGATTTTTGCTGAAAACCGAAATGTTTTTGCGGTAAACCGCTTGATTTCCTTGAAAATCGATAAATTAGTGAAAAATAAAAACAGATAAAAAAGTGCTAGAAAATTATGCATTACCTATTTTAATTTAATTTTTTTAATATCAACATTCACAACATACTTCATCTACAAATAATAATACACATATTCATTCATATCAAATCTAAAGTTCCAAACACAAAAAATTCATACATATAATCCAAAGTCTATACATAGTTTTCGAATCACACTTTACTTTGACATTGTATTTCAATCAAAATATGCATTATCGCACTCTTCATTTGAGAGGAGTTGAATTCTTTCAGTAGCTAACAACTTGTTTTAAATTCATTCTAAGATTGTCCTGTCCAAACGGTAGTTGTCTTCCATTATGAGTACAACATGTTATAAAACTCTGAATTTTACCATCAGTAGACCCATGTGGTAGGAGGTTCTGTGCTACGATTATCGTACGGATAATTGTAGTACTCATTACCTTGGTTGTATGATATATCACTATCTATCGTGTAATAGCAGGTGCCGTAGTAATGCTGCCTCTCTCATCGATGTTCTTGGTAACTGTGGAGCACCATAGTCTTTATCTTGTGTAGCACGAAAGTGTAAGATAAATAAGTCAAAATTGATTGTATGATAAAAAAATGGTTATCTGTGAAATGATGAGTTGTGATCGCTGTGAGTCAGGAACCATACTAGCTGGTGGGTCTTCAGATATAGTCCGAGAGCTGCTATTATTTAATTTTTGGTAAGGTGGGCTTCGTCTGATGTCTTCAGAATCTGTGAAGTCATCACTGCCCACATTCTTACCTTTCTCTTTGCTTCTTATCCTCATCTTTTTAGCACCTTTTTTCTGTCTTGCACTTTAAACCTTCCTGTTGCCTATGTGAGTATCACCCACATTTTGATTCGCCCATTTAAATATTATTTGCCATGAATCTTTTTGTCCGACGAAACATAATCTCAAGAAACATATAGTTTGTGTAAAAAATTATTGCATTTCATCTTATTAACTCACCACCAATAGCATTAGTTATCATAGAGTGCAACTGATTATAATTATACAACCAACGAGAAATCTTGCGAGCCGACTGTATCATAGCTTTGTGCTCTGAAAACTCACCAATAGCCTTTAGCATCAAGTTGATTGTATGTGTTATACATAGTTACCAGACAATATGAGAATATTTGTTTATCAGCAGCTTGCACGCTTTTTTATAATTTGAACAATTGTCTGTAATAAACTGCACAATATTATCTGCACCTACATCAATGCATACCTTATTCATTTCCTGCACAAAAACGTCCTACCACATGGGTATGTCTCATACCTTATCTCTGTATCTCTTTGATAGCACTAACAATATGGGCTATCAGTTTTTCTATTAGAGATGGCTTCTGTATAAAAAAAATTTGACCATGCGCGTCTAATGGCTGACTTTGCTAGCTTGCTCTTCGCACTTCATAAACCTGTATCGATCCTAGTTTGAATCCGTTGCTTACTTGACCTCTGTGACCCAGATCTCCTCATCATGTTAAACAATCTAGACTCACCACCTCTCTACAACGAAACAGAAGCACCTTACGATGAACCAGCACCACCACTCTCGAACTGACCACTATACGAATGCTGACGCTGTCGAAATTCCTCTTCCTCTCTAGATAACCTCATGGCAGCCTACATCTCCTCATCGTCCTACTCATTGACATTTCGCTCACCTGCAATCTAGTGCTGTCTGAGGGTCTGTTTAGCTCGGTCTTTCCTCCGCTCGACGGTTCTATTAAGCTCCTGACGAAAATAGTCCCTCACGTCGGTAGGAACATGAGGACACCCAACTATGCTGCTTTCACAATGTGCCAAATATTGTTTGAATCGTGTGGCACCACCCCCTCTCTTCACAGATTTGCAATATTTACAACAGAATCTGAGATACACGTTATCCTCGTGCTCCCAAATCGAATCAAGTTGATCTGCCATCTTAGAACCAACAATACCTAGAAAATAGTCAACTATGTTCTAAAGTTGCTAACAAATCGACTAATATTTGAACAAAAAACAGCAAAACAACCATCTCACCTTCTCTGCTCCGGATAAAGGTTGCTTATATATTCTCCATCTAATTTTCTTCGATTTTTTTCGGCACCGAAATCAAAATATTTTTAAAAACTGATTCAACCATAAAGTTGTATTTTTCATCTAATTTTACATATTTTTTATTTTAAAATCTACTAAATTTTCAAAATTCAAAAAATTTTGAATTCGAAAACTACTGAACCGCCCAAATCGGAATGGAGCGGTTTGGACGGTTTTCGCGAAAACCGTATGGTTTATCACGGTTTTGCGAAGCCTGGTTACAGGAGCTCCGACCCAAAAATATGGTCTAGTTAGCATGGTCTTTGCACTCCTTCAACCCAGCACCTTCAAAGTTTGAAAGTCAAATAAACCACCCAAAAGTCAAAATCATGAAGCTCAGGAGCACATCCAAAGTTGTATATCGAAATGGGCAAGACTCTTGATATGCTATTAGGAGCATATTTCTCTCGCTATGTGTTGTAGATTTATTTTTGGACTAATTATCTGGTGATCTATTTGTCAAATTCTGATGCACAAATCTGAAAAAAAAAAATATGACTCTGAATCAATTTTTCGATAGTAGATCTGAAAATCTGAATTAATTTCAGGTCTAATTAGGTTTATACCTTTGATATCGGAATTACCCAAAATACACCAATAATCAAGAACTCAACCTTATTTAATCTAAGTATAACTTGTTGGTTGAATTTTCGATCTAGTCATCAACACTCTAAGCAAGCTAAGCTTATCTCATCATGTATAAAACTATATACTCCTAAATCTTTATCTAACACATGATTGTAAAATCAGGTAATTCAGGCTTATTCGAACCACACGTTGAAACATTAGGTACCCCAAGTGGTCGGATTTATTCTTCTCCATTTTATATATCATATTCCCTCCATTTCAAAATAAGTATTTTTTTAGATTTTTAAACATTTGATCATTTGTTTTATTTATAAAATTTGTGAAAACATTATTTATTTTGTTACGACTTGATTCATTATTAGTATTACTTTAAGTTTGACTTATTTATTTTCGTATTTTTGTAAAAAAATTTTGAATAAAATAAATGTTCAAACATTTTAAAAAGATACTTATTTTAAGACGAAAGGAGTATTTAAAAACGTGAAAATTTAAACTCTAAATTACCGACAAATTTTCAGGTAAACTGAACGCCGAGAGGCCGATGCCCCGACGAAAAAATCGGATAAGGCCAACTGTCCAAGCAAGCAAAAGGCGTCGCCAACATCGGCTGCGGGAGCGCAAGCAGAGTGTCCCGGGAGAAGATGGAGGCGACGCTGGTACGGCGATGGTCCTCGTCGGATCGGAGCCCAGAGTGGGCAGCAGGGGCGGTATGGCGGGCGCACGCCGGGATGGCCGTCGCCCAGCTCGCCTTCGGTGGCTACGACGTGCTCACCAAGTCCGTGCTCGACGTCGGCTTGAACCGGGTCGTCTTCTGCGTCTACCGCGACCTCGTCGCGCTCGCCGTCCTCGCCCCCCTCGCCTTTTTCCGAGAGAGGTGCGCGCCTCTGACTCTGCTTCCGTCTTCTCCCCCTCCGCTGCCTGGTCTCCCCTGTTCCCTCTGCGGCGCGCCGGCAACTCGAAGCCGAACGTACAGGCAACCGCGATTTCAGAAGCGTCACACGGCCACCATCGTTGTGATTTTGCAAACCTGGCAAACATTCCTGTTCCTGCCGATGCTGCTGCAGATGAAAACTAGGAGATCGCTTAATGCTCATCATGGTATCGGTGTCCGACTGTCCGTTCTTGCAGAAGAGTGAGGCCTCCGTTGACACCGCAGCTCGTCGCTTCCTTCGCTCTTCTCGGCTTCACCGGGTAGGTAATCGGTAATCCTAGTTACTAGTTTCCTCTGCTCATAGAACAAACAATCTGTGCTGGTTTTTCCACCACTTACATACATGATTCTCCTGTCCCGATTCATGTAGGCTCTTTGTCTGTCCGCTCCTCTTCCTGCTCGGTCTCGTCTACACCAATGCCTCCTACACCGCGGCTTTCCAGCCCGCGGTACCGGTGTTCACGTTTCTCCTGGCCACCATTGCTGGGTAACAGGCCAAATGTCATACCATCTGCATAAGCTTCTCTTACTTCTGACATGTGAGATCGATCAACTGAGTTCTACACAAAACCTTTCTTCTCCAGCGTCGAAGCGATCGACGTCTTCACGAAGAACGGCATCCTCCAAGTTGCCGGCACCGCAGTGTGCCTCTCCGGCGCCGTTCTGATGGCCCTCTACAAAGGCCCGTCGTTAACTGGTTTGGGAGTCGCAGATGCAGCAGATGAAAGTGTTTATGTTGATCCTTCTTACCCTGCTGGGTGGTTGACACCAACCATGCTTCAGTATGGCGTAGAGAAATGGCATCTTGGTATATCGTGCGTTATAGCAAACTGCTTCGTGATGGGCGTTTATCTAGTCATCCAGGTAATGAAAATTTTGGGCCGAGCTAACGTGAAGATTGTGTTGACGGGTTTAGTGTTACATGTTCCTCTTTGTTCTTCACAAAAAAATGTTCTGTGACTGATACATGTATGATCGGTCCAGGCTCGGGTGGTGATGAAATATGCTGCAAACTTATCCTTGACTGCTTATTCCTATGCTTTTGCCGCTATCTACATGGTGTTAACTGGAGTATTTGCAACCACTGGACTCCACGACTGGGCAGTAACAACAACTGACATCGTAGCTATCCTATATGCTGTGAGTGTCTCTACATGCCTTATCTTAGACTAAATAGGAATAATTCCATTATCTGACCAAAAATTTCTTATTTGCACCGTCAGGGGATTAGTGCATCTTGTCTGAGCTACGCGATCATTACGTGGGCAACCAAGATCATTGGACCTTCACTTGTTTCCCTCTACTATCCACTCCAACCAGCATGTGCAACCTTCCTCTCAATTATTTCTCTTCATTCTCCAATATATGTCGGAAGGTTTGGTCCGACGCTTGCTACGTTATATGCATTGTATGAATAATTATATTGGATTATTTCTCAAACCCTGGATCTATGAACTGGTGGCTATCCGTGGATCTTTGGAACTTTTGAACTGGTGGCTTAATACCCTGTTTGTTAGTTGTGCATTATACTTTTTCAACAAAATAACCAATATTTTGGTGCTTTGATGATAGTGATGGTATTTCGATATCTGTTTGATATTCTTGCTTACAAGCTGCAGCAAAGTAACATATATTCTAACCTTGTCTGTCTTCACATTCTTGTCCTTTCAGCGTCATTGGGGGGTTCTTCATAATTGCTGGCCTATACCTTGTCACTTGGACTCGATACAGTGAAGCGCAGCGAGCTCTTCAAGTTGGTTGTTTAGACCCTCTTCTGGATTATCCTCATCTAAGAGGCAACAACCCCACTGCAACGGTTCAGAATTCCCAAAATGCGAGTTCCGTAACATATTCTATATATCTATGAAAAAAGGGATGTTTCTTTCTCTTGTTTGAGAGAGCCTTTGAGTTTAAAATATTAATACTTTTATTCTATTGTCTTATTTATAGTGAAAGAAGTTGGGAAGAAGTTGTTAATAATAGATTGCCCAGGGAAATAGGTAAAAGAAATTTCCATCCTAGATTTAATAACCGATCCATTCTCATCCTGGGTAAAGTCCATCTTATTGTGATAGAAATGAAGAGAAAGAGATAAAGAGCCTTTCCCTCAACTTCACTCCCTTGGCTTGCTCCTTTCTTTAGCTCGCAGGTGTGAGCTTGGCTATCTGAGGAAAGGAAAGATGTCTTACAAGGTGGGTTGGACAACGTACGTAGTGAGCCTGCTGCTATCAGTGTGAAGATGAGCATCTATCTTTCTTTTCAGGATTTAGTGTATGTGTGTTTGTTCTTAAGGGAACGTGCAAATCACCCAATCATATCACGAAGGATCCAATGGATGTAATTTTTGTCTGTATTGATCACTTACCCACGCTATAAGAAGAAGGGCGTCATAGAAGAGTTTGGTGTCCAAAGCCACACCTTCTTTCCCCCATAGGAACAGAGGTCCGAATAGTAAATGGCCCAGCAGCTTCCTCCTTTGATGCTTCCTGCTGCACTCGTGAGACTCCCTCGTCAAGCCAATAGAACAAGCCCTATGATGAGCCCAGCCCTGCTATCACTTCGGGGAGGGCGAAGTACTGTACCTTTTAACTACTCTTTCCGTCTCAAAATAAATATCTCTCTTTACTATTCATCTTATTCAAAAAAAAGTTTTTTAAAAAATATTTATTTTATTGTGAACCGATTTATTATTAGAAGTACTTTAAACTGACTTGTTCATTTTTGTATTTTTAATTTTTTTTAATAAGACGAATGGTCAAATGTTGATTTCAAAAAATCAAAAACGATACTTAAGACGGAGGAAGTAGTCAAGAGGCTAGTTTGTACATCCAACACAAGTATATAGTAAAATTGCAATGGAAGTTGTAAAAGATACCATAAAATGAGTTAACATCATGATTGAGTAGCCAAAGTCCAATACTCTCTCCGGTCCAAAAAAAAAAGTCATTTTGGACAAGGTTTTGATCAAACATTGAGAATATAAATTATAAATAAGTTTTAACTTGTTAAGTTTAAAAATATAAAAATTATATGATTAGATTTGTCTTAAAAAATACTTTCATAAAAGTATAAATATGTTCTTTTTTAATAAATATTTTTATATAAAAAAGTTAAAGTTATATTTTGAAGACCGTATCATTGTCCAAAACAACTTTTTTTTTGGAACGGAGGGATTACTTGATACTCTCCTCATTCACTTTTATAGATCGTTCTAGCTCTGGGTACGAGAATTAAGAAAAAGTGAAAAAGTATGATACACAGAAAATGATGAGAAAAGAAATAGAGATTTATTGGGAAGAGAAAAAGTGTATTGGAAAGAGAGAAATATGTATTGAGAAGTGAGAATGACATATATTGAGGAACAAATTTTGAATACTAGAATAACTTATATTTGTGAACAGATGGAGTACCATCTTAATGCACAATGAAAGTCTTCAAAGTCGAGTCCAATCCACAGCTATATACACTACTAGAATCAATAGGTTTTCCTAGGGAATTTTTTAGTTCCCTATGGTTTTCATTAAACCGTCGAGAAATCTAAAATGTTCTCTAGAGCGATAAAATTTCCTAGGGAAAAGAATCTTTTCCCTACGACATCGGTTGAATCCCTAGGGAAATCAAAATATTCCCCTAGGAAACTTTTGATTTACTAGGGAAAGCTGCCCGCTCAGTAATTTTAAAATCCCTCCCACATCCCTCTCTCTTCTTTCTCTCTCCCATATCTTATCCCCACCTCTCACAAGTCACAAGCACGAGGAAAGGGGCAGGGTGAGGGGTGCGGCGTGCGGCCCAGCGGCGTACGGCGAGGGGCGAGAAGCGACGGTGCCTGGCTAGCGGCGCAGCGGTCGGGCGACATCAGCACGAGGCCACGACCAGGCGC
>BCLH01000002.1:800930-851408 GCA_001602315.1 Zoysia pacifica | reverse complement strand
GCCCCTCGCCTCCTGCACCACCACCCCGCGCCTCCTGCACCGCTGCCCCGCGCCCGCCCACCATGCCGCCCTGGCCAGCCCCATCCGCTCCGCTACAACCTCGCCAGCGCTGCATCACCGCCCCGTGCCTCCTACACCGCCGCCCCCTCCCCCGTCCACGGCCCACCACGCCGCCCTGGCCAGCCCCACCCCACACCGCCCTTCCCGGCCGCCCCCACGCCTACCTTTCCTGGGTCGCCGCCCCGCCCCGTCCCCGGGCCTCCCTGTTCCGGCACGCCGCCCTCTCCCACCATCATGGCCACCCTCTTCTTCAGCCACCGAGAAGACGCGGATGACGAGGGCTGAGCTTCCTCAGGGAGTTCAACCCGCGCGTGCCGGTATCACAGCCGATCGCGCTGTTCCTTCAACTGGCATTCTCGACCGTTCTACTTACCTACTTTGTGTTGCAGTGACGAGTAGCAGCGCATTGATGCTTGCTAAACAAGAATATCCTTTGGAAGTCTTTTTGCTCGAACATGTCTCTATTTTGCTTATTATTTCCTTTGAAAGAAACCATCACATTTAGACACTTGATTAAAAAAGGTTCCAGTTCACATTAAAATATTTACTGTGGAATGAAAGGAACTAGGTCCTATTGAGTTTAGTTCATATTGTTCAATAAAAGATGAAAATTGAGGTTGTAACAAACTGTTGTGTAGGGTCCAAAAACATACACATTTTTTATTGCCCTTTTTGTCTTCCTTGTGAAATGGCACGTCAAATATAAAGAAACTCATAGTCTGTTAATAAAAACTATCTATTGAAGTATTTGGATGCCATGAATTTTTGCCTCTTACAATCATTTATTTTGTCATTCAAGGTTGACAACTTTCATTGGATAAGTGAACTTTATAGATCTTTGGTGTTGAGTTACCAACATTTCCTTGCAGTTGTCAAATATTGTGTATTTCAAATTTCCGCAGCAAATATCCTATTATCCTTGTTCTCCCAATTGATATTTCATTGATAGGCGCTCAGTTTGATGGTGTTGCCAAAACTGCTATGGTAGAAATAAGGTTCTCCAAACAACCATTTCTTCTTGGCAGTTTGTCCAAAACACAAGCTCTGTGGAATCATAATAAAATGAGCTTTAAGGTAGTTGGTTGTTTTCAGTGTTACCACTTGACCACTAGATAGTTTGTCTTGTTTTGTTATTTTTTTTTCCAGTGAAGAAAAGCAAACGCTCCTCTTTCGACTTAGGCAAAACTGTTCCTAGAGAGTTCCTTTATTCTTCAGAAAAAAAGTTGCATAAATTACTTTCCTACATCAACAAATGGTTTTAGATGGTTTGATATAACTATTATTATATTGAGTTAATAATTTTTCTTTAACATCGTAGCGTTAGCATGGGTATTAGATAGTAGCGTACCGTCTTTATAGAGCTGTGTATGAAATAGGATTTGATATGAAATATAGTTGTGCCTCTGAATTATTAATATGAAATAGATTGTTTTTCAGGAGAACAAATACCTTGGCTTTGCAGATGTTGTTTTTCCATGTGCTTTTACTAACAGGAAGCTTCAAAGAACTTGTGCCATAATTTCTTATTTACATTGCATTTTGTTATCTTAGCATTCTTCTTGCTTTGTGTCAGGCTGTAGTGGTGGTAAAGTCACCATGGAGTTAACACTGATAGAATATCCTGTTTGTCTACAGCATGGTAGGCCCTCTACCTTCTTGTTTTTGTTGGCTGTTTTTTTTAACTGTGGTAATAGCATCTTTTAAATAACCGATGATAGTTTTTATGTGACAGATTGTTCCATGACACAATTTTTTGAGTGTTTGTGTGCTCAGAGAAATACAGAAGTCAGGCAACTTGCAAAGTGAGTGAGTTCTTCTGTATTTGGGGAATTATATAAAATAGGAAAAAGGGCTGCCCAGGACTGCTGAAGTTTTGTTGCAGGGAACCTGCAAAGAAGCAGAAACACTGTAACAGCCTGGGATATATATATATATTCCCTTTTATGTTGTATTTTTGTTCCTTTTCTTATGCTTTGAATTCTGTATGCCCTTTTTTTCTAAAGTTTAAAACAGATGTCCATGTCATGCTAATGATAGTTTATTCCTGCATGGTTATACTTTTGGGATTCACTTGATTTATCATCTCTTTTATTCCTAATTTTATTCACGGTGCTAAAACTGGTGGTAGTTGTATCGATGGTAGTACCTGTGAACCACGGACGAATAGTAACAATGCCGGAATTACCTATAGATATCCCAAAATAAAAGTATTTGTTCTATAGTTCTTGTGATTGTGGTTGTTGTGGCCATCAAAGTCAACATCTTCTTCCATTTTATGTCATCTGTTTAAATTTTTTTTATATAATCAAATATCACCATATTGTTTTTGTTATTACTATAGCATTAGCATAGGTATTGGACTAGTCATGGAAGTTCTCAAACGATGTCCATGATTGTGGACAGACTATGCGTGTTGATCAAAACTCTGTAGAAGTTATACATCTATACTCACATTAAGTGGCATGCATACTATCATAGACTACGATCGGTATAGCACACATATAATACTTTCTCAAGCTTCCAATTGACATATAGCACACATATAATACTTTCTTCTCAAGCTTCCAATTGACATATTTCGCACCAGGTCTAGCCCCCCCCCCCCCCAGTGGCCCAAAGTATAGAGGGGTACTAAAGTTGTGACGGACTTACCACTGAACAGATGGAATACCCCTCTCGTCAGGCCAGATCGCAATCACAAAATTCGTTCTTACCATCTTCATACGCTTTTACAACTAGATGCCAGTTTTCCACAAGGATCCAGATAAAGCACTTCCCATAAAAGGGTCAGGTTCACAAAAATACCTGGAAGGATATGACACAATAAACCGGTCCTCAAATGTCGAGGCATGCGTCTACAATGCTCCAAGTAAATGACAACCGACTTATGTTGATATTAAGACATCTATTCCAGCGGTCTGGTTATTTTGCCTCTAACCACATCATGAACTGTAAAAAGGAAATACCCTATCAATTTACCTTTGCCTTTTGCCGGCCTCTCAAGTTATATTCTTGCTTATTTGAGTTATTTTTTCCCTCACTATCATCTAGATGAAACTTACTGGTTGAAAAGTAAAGGTCATTGTTAAGTACCAAAGTTTGAATTAATGTTCTAGATGCTAGCTTCGGAGTTGAACAATTCAGGAAATCAGGTATGAACTTGAGAAAGTAATGCCTTTTTTCGTTTCCTTTCTAGCACGATGAGGGCATGTGGTATCGGCCCAGTGGCTAACTGGGCTTGGAGGCCCAGGTGTTTGGACGGTCTGAGCTACTCTTTGGTCCGTCGGCCTGAGGCGAGCGAACCCGAGCACATCTCCCATCGATTCCGCCGCCGCTCGCCTAAACGCTCCGCCGCCACCTCCCGGCCGCCCCTCACCGCCGCCCGGCAGCCATGGGGACTCGCCTTGGCCGCCGCGTGATCCACTTCGCCAACCTCCCGCTCAAGCTCATGCTCCCGCCGGCCCCGCTCACCTCCGTGCAGGAGTTCGCCGTCCGGACCGTCCCCTCCGCCTCCAAGGTGGACATCCGCCGCTGCCTCGAGTCCGTCTACGGCTTCTCCGTCGCCGAGATTCGCACCCTCAACATGGAGGGGAAGAAGATCCGCAGGGGCCCCTTCCTAGCCGCCAAGCCCGACTTCAAGAAGGCCTACGTCACGCTTCGCGCTCCGCTCACTGTCTCCCGCGACCTCTTCCCCATCGGTGCCATACTTGCCGAGAGGGAGCGGAAGGCCAGTGCTGCCGCCGCCAGGAGGAAGACGGTGGAGGGTGCCGAAGCCGAGGGCGGGGACGCCAAGGGGAAGCATTGGATGGAGGACGAGAGGGAGGAGTTCTCCAGGGCTGGCCGCGGAAAGGTGGTGTATGGGAACCCAGGGAGGCTGAAGAGGAAGACAAAGGGAAGCAACAAGGTGAAGAAGGAAGCAGCAGAGGAGGGGGCCAAGTTCCCGTGGTCTGGGACGCAGCTGGCTACCGAGAAACCTAGGTGAGGATCTGGGCCCTCTGTATCTTCTGTTGATTAAGAAAATACCCATGCGCTTAGATGAGAATGTTGTGTTTGTGGGATAATAGCACAGATTGTAATGTGGAAATGGTAGTAGTTTCATCCCCCATTTCTGACGCTGGTTCCATTACAAAACAAAACATTTCCACCACTCCATTTCTATGGCACCGTCCGATGTGTCCATTAAATCAAATAATACTTCAAAAGGTTGCATTTCTATGGACATTATTTTTCAATGTATGATATTATGATTGTTTTTTTTCACAAATATGCACTGTATTTTGTTGATGTAGGGGTAGGTAGGTTCCGTCTCAGTGTATTGCCTCAAAAGCTTTCAACTTACTCAATGTAAGAAGAAAAATAAGCTGTCAAGTTAAATTAAGAAGCTCTAAGTAAACAAAAGTTAAGTGACTAAGTTTGAATGTGAGATTTTAGTGCCCGCGGAAATTATGACAGAAATTAGAATCATTGTACTGTCAAGTTAAAAATGTAGAACTTGTATCACAAAAGTTAAGTGACTAAGTTTGAATGTGAGAATTTAGTGCCCGCGGAAATTATGACAGAAATTAGAATCATTGTACTATCAAGTTAAAAATGTAGAACTTGTATCACAAGTGAAAGATGTAGTGTGTTTGCCACTAATACAGTAATGTCACTAGACAATTGTTGCATGATATGAACTGAGGATCGTTGAATAGAACTGTTGCAATTCTTAGTTTAAGATAAGAATTACCAGATGCTTTCCTTTGAGGAGTGATGATATGTAATTATGGATCCCCTTTTATGCAAACCAAAATGTTCTTGATGCTAGTGCATCATGCCATCTAGGAATTGGACATCAGCTATCCCTTCATCACACTTAATCATGTTTTATTGTCCAAAAAACTAGTTCATGCTATTCTCAAAACTGGAGATCCAAGCTAATACTACTTTGACTTGTCTCTCATGTCTGCAATTTTGTTGCATTTTATATTTGCATTTGAAATGACTCCATAGATGTGTCAGTGTCAAGATGTTTGTTAAATGCACACTTATCAAGTGCTTGTTTAGGCCAAATTCTTCGTCTCGGTTGAGTGGCAATGATTCTTGCCTATTGAGTTTTGAATCAATGGTTTTTCAAGTGTCATGTTGAACAGGGCCATCAGATATTTCATTTGAACAATGATGGATCTGTTCTGTGTCAGCAAAGAATATTACTGCTTGTTCAGTTGCGTCTGAGTTTCTCAACTCGAAGGGATGGGGATGACTTCGTAGCTTTAGACTTCTGCCTCATGATAGTAAGGTGTGTTTTGCTTGTTTTGTGGATATATCCACAGCAGTAAGATGATGGTTTTATAAAATTTAATCTGGTGAATGAAGTGAACTAAAACCTTTGGCTCTAGACAACATGGGATGATATTATGCCTCTGCACACACAGCTTTGGTAGGATGTGGTTATAAAATGTGAGACAACAAATTACACTTTTGATAGTCAAGTTAGCGAACCCTTTTCTTATTGATGTGTCCCTGGATTTTTTATGCCTTCTTTTCATATATGCTTGGCTGCATTTGTAAGTGTACGTGAAGGAATGGCAAAGTTTCCTTTTATTGAATAAAAGGATAAGAGTAAAGGAAACAGAAAGGCTTTTTCTTTCTTGAAATATATTGGTTACTCCACATACAAATGACATTGGTACAAATACTCTCGTTCAAGTACCTCACAAAAAGAAGAAAAATACTCGAAGTTTAGTTATTTGGATATGGCAGTACAGGTTATGTTTGCTTTCGATGCTCCATAAAACATGAGTTATATGCATGTCGGTATTTTCTGATTCAAATTGATGCTAATATGTTTTACTAGGAGGATGAGGCACTCTCCTCCCAGGAAGAAGGGCGTAGTCTTGAAGCAGAAAGCTCGTAAGGTATCTACGCAGCGACACTCAAAAAAGAAGTTGGAAGCTTGATGCCTCAATCTGAGTTGCGGCACTGCAACCATGAGAAAACCGTGTGCACTTAGAAGCTGGATGCAGGCTGTGGATTCACGATTAGACTAGATCCAGCTCACTTTCCTAATAAAAATCAGTTAACCTGTAATTTTGATATTGTATCGTTGATGATAGAAATGCTGTTTTCATTTTTAAGGCCTGTTTTTGGCCGAGAGCTGTGTCACGAGGTAAGACAACTTGATGCAATACTCACTTTATTTGAAATTACTATATTGGAACTATTCAATACTACTTATTTTTCCCTTCGTTCAAAAATATAAATATTTTTTTTAGCCAAAGTCAAATTTATATCACTTTGATCATTAATAATATATAATTAATAATGTTTTATCATATAAAAATTATATTTTTGAATTTATTATTAAATAAATTTTTATAAAAATTATATTTTTATATTAAAAATTATGTAATTTTTTAGATATTATTTGTAGAAGTTAAAAAATTTTGATTTTATTTAAATTTAAAAATGTTTATATTTTAGAACGGTGGCAGTAGCACATATACTCAAATGGATGTCTGCGCTATAGACAAGACAACTTGATCACCCACAAAATTACGGGGCAAGTTAAATGGTCTAATATATCCACAAGAGCATTGGACTACACGGTAGATAGACTAATCTATCCGCACGAGCGTTGGACTATCTAAGCTAATAAGCGGCGAGAGAACTGCTAACACTCAGCGTCAAGTGAATTGCATAGTGCGGTAAACCATGAGCATTAGGCTTCCAAGCTGTTTCACGAAACGGAAGTGTCACATTTGATTCGGATTTCTTAGGGGTGAAAATTAATAACCAGGTTACCTCTCCAAATCTCTTTAGTTAAAAAAACGAACTAATTTTTAAAAAATGGTAGGGATTTTAAAAACTGAGTTCATTTTTTAACTAAAAAGTTTGACCTTAAGTGCATCTATTTACAACTTTAAGATTTCTTTTAACAACCTTCTCTTCATATTTGCACCACCGATACATGTCTTCTACCCGTAACAAAGCACAAGCATTAGATGTATTGATCTATGAATTCATGAATCGTGCCCAAATTTCATTTAGTGGACCAAATGGATTGTAAAGGCATAAACAAATTGCTCACACGCCAATGGCAAGTAAGATATTACTACAACTTTCAATGAGCAGATCACGACATAGGCAAAATGGTTATTTTCCTTCCGTTACATGAACATGACAGAAAATAGTCAATGATTGCACGAATTGATAAAAGGCCGCAACCCAGCATAATGTTTAACTTGGGCCAGGGGAGCCATCCCGGAAGCCGGTGCTGTCATCAATATTTAATAGGTCATTAGAGCATCTTCCACAGTCCTCTCAAAATATCATCCCAAAAGTGTTTTTTTTGGGTCCCTTAAAAAAATTTTAACCTATTTTAATCACTTTTTCCAATAGTTCCTCTAAATATGTGTTAGTTTAAATTTAGCCTAAGTCAATGATCCATCCCACTGTCAGGTGCAAAAAAGAGAGGATTGAGGATCAAAAAAGTTTCTCAAATTTACCTTCGGATAAGAGATTTCTGGAGGAGTCAGAAAGTAGAAAGGTGTTTAGAGGATTTGTTAAAGAAGCTTTTTTATATTTTTTTCCTCATAATTTGATTTAAGAAGAGTTATTGTGAAGATTTTGAAGTCGCTTTTAGTACTATAAATAGTGATTAAGCACTTATTTGTAAAGTATTTGAAATTTTTATTAGTGTTATCTGACACCAACAACTCCATGTGCTTTGACCTAGAATATGAATTGCAACAAAGGCATAATAGTAAATTACTACTCGGACGGACCCAAACGGATTGGAACAGAACAACAAAATCATTTGTCTGCATACACGACACTGAACGATTGCAGGACCGAGTCCAATTATTATTTTTCATTCATTTGGAAGGTATATGCGACTAGGTACCGGCCACATACTATTCTTAACTGGGAAAATTTTCATCTATAGCAGCCATCCCAAATGAAATTTCAGATTGCATAATCTAGACCTCTGGATGTTGCGTTGGAACCTCCCTGATAAGGTAATTTAACGTACGGCATTGGTGAGTCCGGCCATCAATGGCGGCTATTTGATCTATTTAACTCGTTCGATTCTTGTCCGTTCCAACCACAGAAGTCCTTCCACAGAGCTAAATATAGCTAGCTAGAGAGTTGTGCTCCTGCAGCTGGAGATGACAGCAATGGCGTCACGCTGCAACGAAGCCGGCCGCTGCGTGGCTTTCTTCCCGTTCCCCTACCAGGGCCACTTCACCCCACTGCTCCGCCTCGCCGGAGCTCTGCACGCCCGTGGATTCGAGATCACCGTGCTCCACACGGAGCTTCGCGCGCCGGACCCGGCCGACTACCCCGAGGACTACCGGTTTGTGCCGGTGCCGGTCGACGTAGCGCCGGAGCTCGTGGCGTCGGAAGACATCGCGAGACTGGTGATCGAGCTGAACACCTCCTCCAGGGCCCCGTTCAGGGACCGGCTGGCGGCGCTGCTTGCAGAAGGAGGTGTCCAGTGCGTGATCACCGACGTCATATGGTACTCCGCGCAGGCCGCGGCGAGGGAGCTCGGTGTGCCGGCGATGGTGTTCATGACGAGCAGCGCGGCGAGTTTCTCGACGTTCGTGGCTTACCCGACTCTCATCGAGAAGGGCTACCTCCCTATCAAAGGTAAATAAAGCAGCTAAAGCTAATCCTAAGATCAACCACAACACGAGATGGTTCATTTCATTTCGTTTCTTATCAATGCAGAGGCGCACAAGGACGATCCAGTCGACGTGCTGCCACCGTTCTTGGTGAAAGACCTGCAACGCATCGACACGAGCAACCTCTTCGACTTCGCCGACCTGCTGCGTCACACCGTCGAAGGAGCACGGAACTCCTCAGGACTCATCATCAACACCTGGGACGCCATGGAAGCTGCCAGCCTCGACAAGATCCGGGAGGACATGTCCGTCCCGGTTTTCACCGTCGCGCCTCTCAACAAGTTCTCGCCGGCAGCGAGAACCAGCCTATACCAGCTGCAGCAAGACCGGAACTGCCTCGAGTGGCTCGACACCCAGGCGCCTGACTCGGTGATCTACGTGAGCTTCGGGAGCCTTGCCGCCATGGATCCAAACGAGTTCCTGGAGCTCGCCTGGGGCCTCGCTGAATCCAAGCGGCCATTCCTCTGGGTGGTCAGGCCGAGCCTGATCCGCGGCTTCGAGTCCGGCGAGCTGCGGATCCCGATGAGCAGTCGAGGAAGGATCGTGGACTGGGCGCCGCAAGATGAGGTGCTGGCTCACCCTGCGGTTTGCGCCTTCCTGACACACGGCGGGTGGAACTCCATCATCGAGGCTGTGGCCGAAGGCGTGCCGATGATGACTCGGCCGTTCTTGGGGGATCAGTTCGGCAACGCTAGGTTCGTGTGCGACGTTTGGAGGGTGGGGGTAGAAATCGAGGTGGAAGCTCAGCTGAAAAGGAGCAAGATCCGAGCTGCTGTTGCGAAACTGTTGGATAGCAAAGAAGGGAAAGAGGTCAGAGAGAGAATGGTAGACTTGAAGGCGATGGTGGAGGAAGGTATCGAGGAAGGTGGATCATCTCGCTTCGCCTTGACCAGTTTGATCGAAATGATAAAGTCATTTTGATTCACTCAGAGACTGCAAATGGGAATTATTCAGTTTTGTGTTGGTGTCTGCAGTTGAAGTGTACTTTCGTGTATATATTGATGCTTTACTTAAGGAATGCATATTTTAAAGGGTCGCTGCGGTCACTTCTGTTTTGGGGCATTCATTTATGTTTTACGATGTATTGACTTCGTAACAAGGGCCAGACGAGAAGAAAAAAAATATATCTTCTGAAATCATGCAAACTGTGTTTATATTGCTACTTTTTTTAAAAAAACGTAGTAAAATGTTCTCAATAAAGATGAGTTAGACTATATGTATAAAAAAAATATATTCAAAATTATTTTTTCTTATAAATCTGACAGATAAAATTTTTGTACAAATACCTTTTGCAAACGAAACTCTTTCGAATCTCCACACGAACTATTGTTAGTTAAAAAAAACACAACTACCTGTAAATATATAAATATATAAGATACAAAAAAATTATTGGAAAACAAAATAAATTTATTTTAATATTAATATATTATTTTTAAAATTAATATTTTTTTTAAATCGTAGCATTAGCACGATCATTGAGACTAGTAATGATAAGTAAAACAAAGGTTGAACATGACAAGTTCGTAAATGGAATGATAAATTATGGTGACACGCAATATTTCAGCTTGGTGAAGGCTTTTCGTTCTCAATAGGAGGCCAACATATTCCTTTTGGTGCATCACCACATTTATAAAATCCTATTACTCTTCCGTGAAGTAAAATATATTTTGATCAGTGGTCCTTGTTTTTACTATATAGTAGTAAAATATATTTTTACTATATTTTAAAATTAATATTTTTTTTCTTAAAGGGAGAAAATGAAGTCCATGATATCGGTCATCGTCGCTGTTAGTGAGGAACGGAAAATTTGCCTAATCGCATCCGGTCATGTTGGCGTTCGCCCTCGTGGGCACCAGTCATTGCGTAAGCACGGGAGTTCTGATGTCACCGGTCGGCGCGTGGATCAATCCTATCTTTATACGAAATCAGATTGTCATTGACAAGCAAGTCTAAGCGACGAAGCAAACTCATGTACTGTACATCAGACAAACAATAGCCGATCAAGCATCCACCTCTAAGCATTATTAGATTGACAAAAAAAGGTCATTAAAACCCACCTGTCGACATCCACGTGAACAATGATAACCTCACAATAAGTACACATGATCATATATCGTCTGTAGCTTCATGGCAACGAACCACTTCATTTCTGTCACTCATTCACTAAGCATTCTAAAACCAAAACTCTGTCCAAATCTATGTTCTGAGATTATCCCAAAAGTGAGTCGGGCACCGCATGGGGCACAGCAGTCATGGTGCCCTTCACAATAAGGTACAAGCATAATGTCAAAACCAAACTAATTGGAACTGACTAAAGACTTCTCAGTACACACTACGTTTGACAGCTACAAATCTGCATCTCCGGATCATTCGAAATCCGCCATGTGAGATCCCATAACTTACAACAATAGTACAATATTAACAATCACAAACATTGGGAGCTTCTCCTCATGCGGTTTTGTCCCAACATGGACAATGCAGCTTCTTATATTCAGTAGTTGCCCCGAGATTTCCCATCCATGGACTCACCCTGTCCTCTCGGAGAATAGATGGATGGAGCTGGTAGCATATCCTGATTTTTACCAAGGCCCTGGTGTTGCTTTTTCTGCATTCCCAAAATCGTTATACTTTTTTAAGTGGTATATATGGTGACAGATTTATTTTTGTAGTAGATACGAAGCAGTGTACACTGACATGAGACTTCTGTGATGATGTATCATCAACAGCTCGAGTTACTTGGTTCGATGACTGATGGAAAAGTAACAGAGCTATAGATCGGTCAATTGGGTTTGTCTGCGTCTCGATACTCCGAGGATCCACAAACCTGCCAAACAGAATATCAAAGTGGAAAGGCACTGTATAGAAGAAAAAGCCATTTCCTAGCCTTCCTCGCATTATGAGCAATGTAATGAGGATCAATTTCACCACAAAAAACAGGTATCTAATGATTTAGTGTGGAACACATGTTAATACAAATAGAACTATGATACAAAATATTTTCACGCAAAATTCTTGCTAATTTCACTCCAAAAGGGTTGTTAACCACCAAATGGAAAAAAAAAAAAAAAGCTGATTTCCAGTGATTTAGTTTGAAACAGATAATTTTAATACAAATTAGCCGAACTAAGAATGATAACTAAGACATCAAAGATTCCTTATTATAAGTTTAGCTATTTCAGAAAGAGTGATAACTTGCTATGTAAAAAATGTTTGCATGAGGGGGCTTTCATACAACGTGTAGAAGTTTGTAATTAAACAGACGGAACTACATTTCAATGGACATTTACATTTTCCAAAGCAAAAAATATTGATTCAAGCACAGAGGACATCTTATGTGAGGAACAACATACTTGTGGGAAGTTTCTGCATTTTGCATATCCTTTGCATCCTGGCTATCTCCAGTGCTGTTCACCGAATTTGGGAAAACTTGCCTATTTTGTGCGCTTCGTGCCAGACGGTATAAACCATCTCTTATGCACAATTTTGTTTGGATATCAAGCTGAAGCAGACATGGAAAGTAATTTAATACTGCGATGCATAAATTATTAGAAGTCCTTTAGTTTCCTCAAAGAGAGAGGATGCAAATAGAAACTTTAGCCATACCAATATTAAATCCACAGTTTAGGAAAGCCAATACACAATGAAGCAAAGAATGAGTGTAAATTTTCAATGATAAAAGAAAATGGCATGTTGTTAAAATTAGTCCTACTTTACACGTCCATATAAAAAACACATGCAAGCCCATATTACCTGACTAACAGCATCCTGAAGTTGTCGAAAGCTGCTTTCCTTGACTGAATTCTCAGAGGACACACATGATGCAAGTGAGCCGTCTGCTACCATTGAACTACCCACTGTCACTTGAGGATTCCCAAAAGTTCTCTTCCCTAGCCCCTTTTTTCCAGTTTCATAGCTTTCACAAGGATATGAAGCTCTTCCTGTCAATGCTTGAGGATGTCCATTCACCACATTGTCACTGATGGGTTGTCTGACTTTCTTTGGCGCTGCAATTGTGAAGTGTAATATTAGCTAACCATACAACAAAAGCGCATATGGAAAACAAATGATCAACCTACTGCTAAATAATCTATCTGAAATTGGGCTTGCGTATTACCCTTCCTCTGTACAAAAGAAGCACCAGACTGACTGAGCTGATTATTTCTTCCTGGATAGGACTCAGAAGTAACGTTGCTTGGAGAACTGGAATCTAATTGGTGCCTTTGCTTCAGTAAATTTGGGGAGGAGCTCAGATGAGAAGCTGACGCTATAGAAATTTTCTGGTCTTCAATACCTTGGATGGAATTTTCCGATGAATATTGGCTTCCAATCTGCAAACATCATGACATTAACTCAATGAAAAACATGAGAATAAATTGAAGGAATGATCTCTCATCCTTATGGTAAGATATCTTTAATCGATCTAGCACTAGTTCCCAATCACTAAACATTCTTAGGAACTAAAAACAATATCATGTGGCAATTCCAGCACAACTATATACAAGCTGCAGAAAATGGTACCATGTTCATGCAGCAAAAGAAGGTGGGAATACGACAGCAACAACAACAGAGAGTCACTGTCATATTTGAGCACTGAACTAGCGGTTTATTTATTTCTGTTTTAGAATGCAGCTGAAATTCAGCATCCAACCATCATACATTTGAGTGGGTTCAGGCCATCAACAAAAATCATGATGAGATAGGCTCTAAGTTGCTAAGTCAATGAAAATTTTGCTACATGCTATTTTAATATCTGAATAATTCAAGGTAACTACCATATCAAAGTTTCCATGACTACTGCACATCTGGTCAGTGGGCAGCAACTCCATCGCATCCTCTGGGTAAGCCTATGATGAATAAAAGAGACACAGGAATTAAATATGGCACGAATAGGGAAATGCAGTTCTCACACTAGGAAGCATGAGCAGTCACTTCGAGTTCACAAATGTGAATCCACAACATACAGACGTGAAAACAGCAAAAAATCCACTTGCCTGTTCACCAAATGAACTCAAATTCTTTTGGTCACTGAACAAATAATTGTCATTGAATTGCTTGTCACAAAAAGCAGCTGAAGGATCAACTGAGGATAATGATTTATCTGCTGCACAGTTGAATGCTGAGAGATCATCCAGAATGCCATAATCTGTATAAGAGGAGCCAAACCCTTGCTGCAAAGCAACATCAGAAGAGTACATGGCGTCTGAAGAAGAAGGAATGGCATCTGAAGAAGAAGGAATCCAAGGTAGCTCATTTGTGTTTTCCAGCTGCTGCTGACCATATGTTGAATCACAAGTCCTTTTTTTCCAACAAAATAAAAAGGATTTTAGTAACAATATATTGTAACCACTTTTACAAACATACCAGCAGTTGAAGAACTTTAAATACCTGAACAATGAATCGACATCCTCAAAATTATCAATGCCAGGCCAATCGATGTAGTTCAGGTCAGTATCTCCATAAATTAGGTTACCCTGTGGAACATTGCTCAGTGGAAATTGACCGGCATTCCAGTTATCTGTTCCACATCTGGTTTCAGTGATTGCATTTTCTTCTCTCAAAGGAAAGGCATTTGCGCCATCTTTGAAGTCTCCTAAGCAATCAGTGATACTGTTTGTATCCTGAGATAATATCCCATTGGCAGACTGGATGTGCTCTGAATTACATTTTGGTGAATCTGATTTATTTGCTCCAGAGATGCCACCTTGGGGACTTTTCTCATCACCGACCGCATGCTTCAATTTCTTACTGTTAGTGACACCATGAGCCCCGATTCCACTTTCATGTTTGCTGTTATTACTCTGAGTAAATTCATCCTTGAATTTACCTTCAAACTGTAGAAGCTATATTAGTCATAGGCATCAAGCTATATCAATATGTCAAAAGAAGCAATTGAGTATAAAGAAGCTTGGCTATTTGTCATTGGTCCAATGCGGCGGCTAATTTCGACTTACGGTGTATTCCATTACAGAGTTCAGGATCTAGCTGACTAGTGCTAGAATCGACGTTTGTCAATAAAACATCAGAACTTTTAAATATTGGCCAACTTGTTTCAATCAAAGCAAAGTATCTATAGTTGACACTTGGCGGTTCAACATATGAGGGGGCTAGCCCACTAACTCCCACTCATCTATCCACAGTAAAAACAATAGCAGATCTACTAGCGGTGGCAAGCGCACTTGAACACTAAACGCTGACAGTTCCTCAAGGCAACACAAGTATCATATCCAACTTTGACTTGGCTTAACACTGACAGTAACCTGGATATCAACAAATAACACTAACCAGTATTCAAGGCAAGGAACAAAGCTTTCAAGCACAATCATTAGCTATCAATGCAAAAATATACCAATATATTTTGTTCTTCAAAAACAGATAGAAAAACAGAATAAATATGGATATGGTACCCAAGAATCTCAATTTACACAAATCTAAAACCGTGACAGACTAGTTTATTAATATGTACGCTTATTAAAAGTATTTGAATTACAGAACAACCAAAATGAAGATACTCTGACCGACTGTTTTCAATTCCTCTTTTCTTTCCAGCTGGCCTATAAAGGCTATAACATACCTCTCAACAATGGACACATGGATCAGGGATTCCTAACATCCTACATCAGAATTTCTAGGTAATGTCATCTACCAAATGCTTTAGCTATGGAAAGTATTGCGTTGACATGTCCATCAAGAGATTCATGAAACGGCGCTTACCTCCCCCACTCTCCAATCTGGCATCCCTACAAATTCTATCCGGGTCCAAAACTGTACCAATTGAACGGATTTGATACCATATTCAACTCGAGGTCCCCAGTTCTTGATCAAGTCCTACACATCAAAGAGGAAAAAAAATTGAAACGGATCATATGAAAAATAAGAAAGCTCTAATTAAACTAAACAAATAATCATATTCCGGCCAGTTCATGAAAATTATGATGAGTAAGTCCTTACCTTCCAGAATTTAGAGCTGCGTATCAGAACCTGCAGAAACAAAGATAAACTTGGTAAAAAAATAGTTAGATAACAAGGAAAAACTTGGACCAAAGATCTAAGATCATTATTGCGGCGGAAAAGGAGAAGAAAGCAGGAAACATATGATAACGAGCAACCGAACCGAAACAAAAGAGCACAAAACCAAAATCAGCCCTCGAAGCACCAGAAAACCCGCAAATCCCACAAAATTCACCAAAAATTCCAGCGCTACGACCGGGGACAGGGAAACCCACGAGAGGAAGAGAGAATTCCCACCTCAATCCGACGAAACCGGCGTCACCGCCTACTCCTCCTCCTACCGCAGAAACGAACGACCAAACAAACCAAGCAAGCAAAGCAACCCAAGACGACGAAGAAGCAACGGATCTCACCGGCGCAGACGCTTCCAGACTCCGCCGCTGCGGCAGGGAAAAGGCGGCTTCGCAACTCGCTCGCTCCGGTGGCTGCTCTGTCTCCAGACGCTTCTAAAGATTTCCTCTATTTTTTTCCTCCTCTCTCTCTCTCTCTCTCTCTAGCTTTCAGCGGCAGATTGAGCAGCAGACACAGGCGGATGGGGCGTGACGGATAACCAATCGAGTTTCTGGCTCCGGCCCTCGCCGCGTGTGGTTAAAGAACGGGAGCAGCTTGCGGCTGGGAGGCGCGGTGGTGGGCCCGCGGACTGTGGCGAGGTAGTGGACAGGAGCCGCCGGCGCGATCCGATCAGTTGCCGCCTCCTCATTGGGCCGCTGCGCGGGGCCCGCCGGGCGGGAGCAGCGTGGACTCGGCTCATAAGCGGGTTGCGGGTGGTGGTGGCGCCGTGCACGTGGGTGCGCGGGGGGTCAGATCAGGCCAGGACCAGCTCGCGGGCGTGCCGGGTCTCGATGGTGCGCCTCTGTTTGGTTTCCTCACTTTCTCCACCCAGCCGACAGCGACGGGGCCGCCCGGGCGAGCTGTGGATGGACGGAAAACCAGCCGGCTTTCCTGGCCGCCTTCGACCTGGCGCCGTCGATTTCCGCGAAGCGGCGACGACTTTGAGAGGATTCCGGCCTGACCAAGGTTCGGCTCGGGTCGGACCGTGTGCCAAGACGCGGCCGACACGTTGATGAGGGTGGGATTGGTTCCCTGGTTTTAACTCATCCAGGCCGGCGAGATGCAGCAGCTGCTTGATTGGTTGACTGGAGAGACGTTTGGGTCTGGAAGCAAAAAGTACAACTCATCCTGGTTCTCAGGAAACGAAATGAGGTTCCGTCTCTCGCGAGCCTGGCTGACGGGCTGCAGCTCCAACGAAACTGTTGCATTTTTCTAAGCTTGCATCATGCAAACTAGACTGCAATCTAAGCAACCAATCAGAATCTCGTTTGAGCCTGGCTCTAGAAAACTCGACAAACCAATCAGAGCTGCATGCATATGGACAACCGAACTAAGCTCGGGCTGGCTCTCCAGCGTAGGCTGGCCAAGGTACATCTGTGAACCAATCACACCCGGAGTGCCTGCGTGAGACCCTTCTTGACGAGCAGGATCGGCAGTCTACGTATATCGGCCCATACAAAAATCAGACTCAGGTACAGCCCATAAGAATATGTATAAGCTAGATGGGCAAACAGGACGTATAGCATGGCCCGGCCCGCGTAGGAAATATTAATATTATTGATTTCTAATATCAATTTTAATTATTTATTTTATTTAAAAAATTGTTTAAATAAATAAAATTTTGTTATTATTTAATTTTATCATTAGTGAGACTTAAATTATGACTAATAATTTTACACATTAGAATAAATTTTTTGAATATAAGACAAATAATCAAAATTAATGTTAGAAATCAATTGTGTCAGTAATTTAAAACAGGAGAGGTAACATAAAATTGAGAAATAGAAATTAAGCTAACAACCTAAAATAATTGCACCCACTTTCCACTATACCACATTAACTTATTTGATTACATATAAAATAAATATAAATTTGATAAATCATAGTAGTGTTGTGCTCGTGCCATACATTAGGTCAACACCTCGCGCGAGGACGAGCGTGAGCTCGAGTGGCTAGCGTGGCCGCTGCGCACACAACCCACCCGGTTCGATTCTCGAGAATTGCACCCACGTGTTCTCATTGGGATTCGTATTCGAATAATTTTCAGGTGATGACTCACAGCGTATGGAGCCACAAAGAAAGACGATGCTCTCGTCGCACGTCGAAATCTTAAGGATCTTAGTGATCTCGACAAAGAACACATTCTTCAGTACTTAAGTGTATATGTAGATCTGGTCGTATATAGTAGTGTTGGTGTGAGTTGTGATATGAGTGTGTGCATATGTTACATACGAGCGTACCACTATAAGATTAGATGCTTTAAAAAAAAAGTCAGCTCCTCGCCCCCAAGTACAGCCTACCAGTCTGGACCATGCCCGCTTAGGCACGAAGGCGCCGTTTGGCAAGAGGTAGGTTTAGAAAAGGGTTTGAGGAAAAAAAAAGAACGAAGAGATCTGAACTCTTCGCTCCTTCGCTTCGTTCAACTCAACTTTTCATTTATGTTTCAATCTCAAACTCACCTTTCATTTCTCAACCTCACCTCTCATTTCCTAATTACCAAACGTCACTGAATTGTTTTGAGCCATGCTCTGCTTGGCTGGGCCAAAAAAATTTATGCATCAGACCGACCCATTAAACCTAGCCCGTTCGGACATCTATTATGAAAAAGCGAGGTGTGTTATTTTGGATGTCAAAATGCGTGGCGCAGTTGCACAGGGAACTTAAAGAACACAAAGCGGCATAGCAAGAACAACACTAACAATGGATGTGCAGTAAGGTTCTGAAGCATGTATGAGGGTAAAATAAATGATATAGCATGGCCGAATAAGGACAGATCTCAACATGACCCGCTTCGTATTAAGACGTTTGTGCATGGAAACAAAAAAGAACAAAACAGAAAAGAAACTGGTCTTCTTATACATTACTAATTGTTCCCGTCTTTGTTTTTTATTGCAAACCAATTGTTCTCAAATTTCATGGGGCATCACGCGGTCGATCAAACAGCTGTGGTTCTGGTTCTTGCTCCCGACATGTTATTATTCCTCGAAACATATTACATATCCACTGACAGGTGCATGATAAAGATACTGGAATCTCCAGTCATATAAATTAGGAACAGCACGCCATAAGGTTGCTCCATTGGGCATGTAACAACCAAAACAAACCGCATAGACATACAGAAAGAGTTAAAACTAGACCATCATGACTAAAAATAACACTTCTGGAGCACGAAAACAATAGTGTGAACTGATGGTTCCACATGCGCCATTTAACATACTCCTATGGAGGTAAACATGGGCTATAACGAGGTCCATCCAAGGCATTAAACTAGCGCAATGCTGCTCTCGCCACCAGGAGGCTTGCGGTTTCCAACTGTGCGTTCTCGGGTTGGTTCCTTCCCTCCATCTGCAAAAATGTTGCTACCAGTAATCTCCTTCAGTTTCAAGGTGCTCAGATGCTTCTCTACAGAAGCTGGAGCTGCATCTCCCTTGAAGATGTCATTGCCTGTCAGGTCGGTGAACTTCTTGCCAGTTATCTTCTTTGATGTTTTTGGCGCACTGTCAGTGTTGGTCTCTCCAAACGAAAAAGTACTCACCTGTTGACATGGGCAACATGGACAACATTAGTCACACACATTTCGAATTGCAAAAAAACAATGGTGTTCTAGTCATGGTGCAGTACATTTGCATTTTTCACAGGTATGAGAGAAGAAGAGCTGCCATTTGATGAGTTCCTTGCCCTGTTAGGTCTGGGATCTTGTGGATCAGCAAAAATGTCGTGGCCGCTGAGCTCCTTGGATTTTGCATTAGATATGTGTTTCTTCTTATTGTCTGCCTCACTCTGAAGAGTTCCACTTAGCTCACGCTGCTTTGCCACCTCGGCTACAGAAGTTGGTTTTTTGGGAGGAACACTTCCATCCTCAGTGAATGAGATGTGGCTCACAGTACTGATCACCTGCAGGTTCGAAAATTTAATGAAATTCTAGTTGTATCATGCAGTATGAACATTATTATTGGTTTTAGTGCTGGTGCGTGCAAAATATAGGTTATACCAAAAGAATGTTCTCATTTTTTTGCCTCTCTACAAACAGCATCAGAGTACAACTATATGTCAAGCCACTAAGTTACAGTAGGAACCAAATATGGGTATATGTGATTTGCAGTCTTGCAGATCTTTAGTAGTCTGCTACAGGAGAATGCTTATTATATTAACAAATCAGTACTATGAAAACATATGGAACGAACCACTGCCTAGAGTATGAACATTATTATTGGTTTTAGTGCTGGTGTGTGCAAAATATAGGTTATAACAAAAGAATGTTCTCATTTTTTTGCCTCTCTACAAACAGTATCAGAGTACAACTATATGTCAAGCCACTAAGTTACAGTAGGAACCAAATATGGGTATATGTGGTTTGCAGTCTTGCAGATCTTTAGTAGTCTGCTACAGGAGAATGCTTATTATATTAACAAATCAGTACTATGAAAACATATGGAATGAACCACTGCCTAGAAAATTTTTATTCCGAACAAGGGCAACATTGTTCACTATGGAAGAGGCAACAACAACATAAAAGGGTAAATTTACCTCCGAACCAAACTGTACATGTAGTGAAGCTCTTAAATCTCTAGATCCCAAGTAAGTAATCAATTTATACTTAGAGCCTACAGTCCACTGACATGGTAGCTATATAACCCAGAACCCATGCTTAAATCACTCGTGGAAATTGCAGAATTAATGTGTGCCAAAATTCTAATTCTAGTACCATGCACCGAGATCTGAAGCATTATTGCACATCGATGAGCAGCGGACTAAAATTTGCACCTCAATGTGACAGATAAGCTTAATAATTGTCTTCTGGAAGGGGTGCTCCCGTCTTCAACAAACTAGATGTGACTTCCATACTTATCGCCTACTGGTTAAAAAATTGGTCCTCTCGCAATATCATGCATCATGACTTATAGTCTCGATTCTTTTAGAGTAAGAGTAAACACAAGTCATATCAAAAGGTTTTGCGACTATATTGAAGCTGGAGCCAAATGCTTACAGATAATTAGGTATTAAGTTGCTATACTGCATCTGGAACCAAAAATAAGCAAGTTTTTGTTTTTGTCAGCTCTAATTCTCGTTGCATGCAGCTAAGATCTGAAGCATTGTTGCACATGGGCATAAGTCAATACTGAATCAAACACATACACCACCAATGCAACAGATATGCTTCATTGATTTTGTGTGAAATTCCGCAACCAAAAAAAAAAACTTCACACAGAGCAAAGTATTCGGTGTACCAAACAATGCCAATCTAGGCGCCTCCAAAGAGCAATGCGGCACACAACTACACAAGCGCACAAATCAAGCGCCGATCCACACATTCATCACCTGGTGATTGCGCGGGGGAGCGCGAGCGAGCTTGGCAGCGGCGCTCCCGTCGTCGCCGGACTCGCCGTTGCTCCCAGCCGCGAATATGCCGCTCCCCGTCATCTCCTTCCACTTGGGCGCGGAGCACTGCTTCCTGGAGGGACGCTCACGTGTCAGATCAGTGGATCGCGCGGTCCAAATCTGAGGAGAACGCACACGAACTCGACGGAAGCGAGCCCCTCACTCACCTCTTGCTGAGGCTGTCGGCCTCCTCCTCGGTGACCTGCCCCCCGAACACCACCTTCTTGATCGCCTCCGACGGCTGCGCGCGAGCGAGGGTCAGCCACGGGGCGGAGCGGCAGAACCAGCCGCGGAAGCGTAGAATGGGGAAGTCGTATGTACCTGGCCGGGTCGGCGCGCCGGGGACGGCGTGGCGGGGCCCTGGTTCTGCGGCCACGCGAGCAGGTCCGAGGTCGAGGTGTGGGAGCTCCGCACCGGCGCCGTCCTCTCCATCTTCCGCGATTAGTCAGTCCTCTCCTCCGCCGGACCGGCAGGCACAGCCTCTCTCGCTCCTTGCTTTCTCTCTCTTAAAAGGGCAAAGGGGACAGTGCGAGCCTCGTGAGCGGAGCGGAGCAGGATGGCAGGACGGTACGGGGTCCCTGTTCTTCGCTTCTTTTTTTTTTTCCTTCCGAGACGCGGCACGTGGCAACCACTAAACCTTTTTTGTGCCCCACTGACAGGTTGGGTCTCCGTTCAGTCTCAAGAGCGTTGATATTTCGGGCCGGAAGAACGGGACACTGATTAGCGCGTTTTATATTTTTTTTTCAAAAATGCGCTTCGAATAATATTAAAACAATATAGCTGTTCAATAAATAATTTGATGATTATAAATCCCGAATAATGGACTCAGAATGGACTTAATAATTTAATGATCAGAAATCCCGAATAATGCCAACTTAATCTTCTGCTATGGTCTTGGCACCATGTCGCTATAGTTTACAAAATTATTGAAACTTGTCGATTTTTTTGGTTTTTTAATTGATTTCACTGGTTTGCTGTTTTTTAAAAAACCAACTTTTTTGAAATTTTTAAATTTTTTAAAATCGATCGATGAACGAGTAAAACCGACAATTAAATTGGTGAATTTTAAATTTTGAAGCTTCAAAACTGATGAAACAAAACCGATAAAACATGTGAAACTGCTCGATAAAGTTTACTTTAGCATTTTAACTAAATTTTATTTAATTTTTAAATTTTCAATTTAAAGCGATTTCAATCGATTTAATGATTTTCCTCGAACCTATCCCACCAACAGTTTCGGTGGTTCCTCGGTAACCAAAACCCTGCATGTGGCTCGAGGTGGAAAGTCGTTCATTGACTTTATTACAACGGGATCGTCTCCTAAAGTCCACGCCACAATCAGCTTGCTCATGCCTTCACGCCAGCCTCCATCTCGGAGGGAAGGTTGCACAGGATCGCCTCTGGTCTGGTGGACGATCGCGGTCGTCACTACGGAGTACAAAAATGTAACGTTGTCGGCTGTCGTGAGTACTGGCAACTGGCACCCGCTATCGGAGGTACGGCTGGTGCCTCTGGTCTGGTGGACGATCGCGGTCGCAGCGCGGCGCGGCCGTACCGGCCGCCGCTCCGATCATGAGGCAGGGGAGGGAGAGGGACCTCGCGCCGCACCCGCACCACCCATGCGTGCGCCCTTTTTCCTTGGATGGTTTGGCGAAAGGCCGATAAAGAAGAAGGCGACGCCGGCGAGGACTCGGGTTCGACGCGACTTATTACCATCAGATCAGATCAGACCGCGTCAGTCCGGGCTGTCCGTGACCATCACCAAACATGGCACCATCGAGCGATCTCTTTCGGCACCCGGAAACTCGGCGTGTTCTAACGTCTCGTAAGGTACTCCGTGCATTTCGACGAGACTGCTTTTCCTTTTGAGCGGCTCCCAGCGCAACCGACGGAACGACAGACGACTCCCACCAGGCACCAGTGCGCGCTCGTACAGAGATATCCTATGCCAGTGCCGGGTCCTGCCCCTGGAGAACTGAGACCACGACGCCAACCTGCTGGCTGCTGCTCTGGCGAGGGCCGTGGTGCGGCGACGTCGCTCCCGCCGCCGAAGATCCAGCGATAGATGCGACCACGCACTTCTGGCAGCCTAGTCAGCCCATTGGACACGGATGACGGAACCTAGCAGGCTAGCACATGATGCTCAACTGTAAGTGAATTTTTTCACAATCACCCCATCTCGCATGTCACGTTCAGAACTATCGTATGCATAGATAAATTAATAAGATTATTTATTATTTTTTTAAAAAAAATAATTTTTATTTATAATTTCACAAACTATTCACCTGCCTACCATCACTTAAAAAACATCTACTCCTGAAGCGGTGAACTGCTCCTGCGACACCACCACCACAGCTTAAGTATAGGAGCCAAAGGTCGCCGCTGCCCGACGTACGCGAGAGAGTTGATGATGATCCCTACGGTCACTACGGATTTGTATCCTCTTCGTTCTAAAATCTTAATGGAGAAAATATTTTCTCTGTTTTTAATTTCAAAATTAATTGTTAAATCGCTAGCTGTTAACAAATAATTTAAAAGTATTTTAGACATTTTACAATACATACAAATTGTTAGTTCCTATTAGTTCTCTCTAAATTGACTAAACAATTAATTAATAGGTGGATTAAAATTTAGTCCCCTATTAGAGTGCGTTAGGTAAGCATTCTTGCTGCTGTGTGTTTTACTATAGCAAATGGCTGCTACAGTGAAAAATGAGTGGAATGGTTGAACCGCTGCAACTGTAGTCTCATCCACGGAACGCGCCTTTAGTCCACCCATTTAAAAGAAAATAACTAATTTTTAATCGATAAAAAAATAATTTATCGAATATAAACATGGCCTAAAACTTTGGGACAATTCTTTATTAACTATGAAAAAACTTTTGATTACTTATTAGACAGTCAAAATTTTAAATTTTCTTATCAACCATTAATATTATTTTTTTTATTTACTACTTTTATATAGTTAGAGTCTTAAAAAAGACTTGTTTGCCCTTTAATCACTTTTTTCCTAAGTTTTCTTATAACCCATTTTACTTAATGTTATAGGAATTAATTTTATCTCATAAATTTATATTATGATCACAAGCTTAAAAAAATAAAATGGTTCAGATCAATTTTAAAATTTAAATTTGAATTTGAATTATAAATAAAATTTTTGAATTGTAAAATTTTAGATGCCCTAAAATCAAATAACATCCACTAAAATAAATAATGATAAAAATTAGAAAAATTGAAAGAAAGTTAGAAAAGCCTTTTTCAAGTTTTCAATTGTATAGAAATAACAAATAAGAAAAGAAAGTTAACATTAGTGATTGATAAGAAAATTCAAAATTTTGAGTGATGATAAAAAAAATAAAAATTTTTAGATGGTTAATAAAGAATTTACCCTAAAAATTTTTGGAAAGTGTTTTCACGATCCCACCCAACAGCCTCGATATTTCATATTTCCTCGGGCAAAACACTAGCTCGCGTTCTGATGTGTGAAGTTCCCATCGGACGATACAGAAGGGCAGATGAATCAGTTGCTGCATCCGACGGCGTGCGTGAGACGGGAACGCCTTGACCCTTGGGCCCATATGGCAGAAACCGTCGTCTTTCTCTCTCCCTGCCCACTGCAGGCTTGCTCTCCTCCCTTCTCATTTTTCCTTCCATCCTTCGCCGTCGCCTCCAGATCCCGATCCGGCTCCATCCGCCATGGCGCTCAGCCTCCGCCGTAAGCAGCTCGGTAAGCTCCCCATTTCCCCTCTCACATATCTCCACAACATGTGTGCTTCCATGGCTGGCTTTAATCCCGCTACCCCTGTGATCCAGATGTGATCGAGCGGATGCTGCACCTGAAGCTGCAGCAGCAGCCCCAGCTGCCGGACGGCGGCGATGGGCAGGGGGAGGATGAGGCGTACAAAATCCTAGTCATGGACTCCCACTGCGTCTCCATCCTCTCGCCAGTGCTCCGCGTGAACGATCTCCGCCGCCACGGCGTCACCCTCCACCTCGGCATCGACCGGCCGCGGCAGGCGGTTCCCGACGCGCCGGCCGTCTACCTCGTCCGCCCCACGCCTGCTAACGCTGACCGCATCGCCGCGGACGCCGCCGCGGGGCTCTACGCCTCGTTCCACCTCAACTTCTCCACCTCCCTGCCGCGGTCCCTGCTCGACCGCCTTGCCGCAGCCTGCGCCGCGTCGCCGGCGGCCGCGCAACGCGTGGCGCGCGTAGCTGACCAGTACATCGACTTCGTCTGCCTCGAGGAGGGGCTCTTCTCCCTTGCCCAGCCCCGCGCCTATGTCGCGCTGAATGACCCCGCTGCCGCCGACGCCGACATCACGGCACTCGTCGATGCTGTTGCTATGGGCCTCTTCTGCGTGGCCGCCACGCTCGGCGTCGTACCCGTCATCAGGTGTGCGCGCGGTGGGCCTGCCGAAATGGTCGCCGCGGCGCTGGACGCCCGACTCCGCGACCACCTCCTTGCCAAACCCAATCTCTTTACAGAGGCTGCATCTGCCTCCATCTCGTCGTTCCAGCGCCCTGTGCTGTGCCTGTTCGACAGGAACTTTGAGCTCTCGGTTGGGGTACAACACGACTGGAGCTATCGGCCGTTGGTTCACGATGTGCTTGGCTTGAAGCTGAACAAGCTGAAGCTGCCGGCCGAGAAGTACGAGCTGGATGACTCTGACAAATTCTGGGTGGCAAACAGCTGGTCTCCATTCCCCAAAGTTGCTGAGGAAATCGAGGCACAGCTTGCCAAGTACAAGCAGGATGTGGATGAGGTGAACCAGCGCACTGGGGGTGGCAAGGCTGGTGTTGAGTTTGATGGCACTGATCTCATTGGAAACACCAAGCATCTCATGAATGCAGTGAATTCTCTCCCAGAGTTGACAGAACGGAAGAAGGTGATTGATAAGCACACAAATATTGCAACAGCGTTGCTTGGACATATCAAGGAGAGGTCTTTGGATGGTTACTGTGACTGCGAGAACGATATGCTTGTGAATGGCACAGTGGATCGGAATACGCTACTGAGTCTCCTTAGAGGAAAGGGTACGAAAGAAGATAAGCTCCGGCTAGCTGTAACCTACCTGCTGTCCTTTGAGACCCCTCCATCATCTGAATTGGAGCAGGTTGAGGCCGCGCTGCGGGAATCTGAAGTTGATATGTCTGCATTTCAGTATGTGAAGCGGATAAAGGCACTGAATACTCAATTCGCTGCTGCTTCAGGCACAGCAACTAAAAGCAACATTGTCGATTGGGCAGAGAAGCTTTATGGTCAATCCCTTAGTGCTGTGACTGCAGGAGTGAAGAATCTGCTATCAGATGGGAGGCAGCTGGCCTTGTCAAGGACAGTTGAGGCTCTGATGGAAGGTAAACCAAACCCAGAGGTGGATGACTACCTCTTGTTCGATCCACGGGCCCCTAGGTCAGGAACTGGTGGGAAGTTCAAAGGACCCTTCAGAGAAGCTGTTGTTTTCATGATTGGTGGTGGAAACTACATCGAATACAGGAGCTTGATGGAGTTAGAACATCGTTCACAGCCTTCCAAGCATGTGATATATGGTGCAACAGAAATTCTTAGTGGGACAGAGTTTATTCACCAACTTGCAGAATTGGGGCAGAAAGCAGGACTAGGTGGTGGCAGCGGCAACCAAACACCTGGTCCAGCACAGTAGATAGAAGCTCTTACTGGACCTATCTATGCGAAGGACTGATTGCTTCAAAGATTACAGTAAATAGGCTCATACCCTGCATATGTATTTAAGGAGTGATTAGGCTGCACAGATTAGCGGTATCAAATTTCCTGAACTCAGTTTTATGCCCCTGCTTTGATTGAGTTATCAATCGTAGTTTTGCTGTTATTTTAGTTTGGAAATCTGATATGATCAGTTCCATGTATGCATGTTTTAGTTTGCTGTATTTTATTTCCTCACACATTATAGTTAACTGAAAATTTGTTTATGGAATCTTTGCACACTCTAAGAAATGAGTTTATGCATCGTCATGATGAAACACCAGATTTGATGACTGTAGAAATTAATTAGAACATTTCTAGTGCTACTGTAGTACTTGAGGTGCTAATGTGCTTCAGGTAGATAAGGCTGACCGATTGAATATGTTTGGAGAAAATCTGTATGGGCAGAACTCAACTATGAGCTTGTGAAGAACACCCTGAAGGGTACTCTTCAAACATGTTCCGATACAACTGGTCCAGCCCTTAAAGTATTTGCTATCTCATTTTTTTCTCCTTTCCCATGATATAAATCACTTAAAACTCTCTCTCTCTCTCAGCACTGCTCAAGCCACTGTGGTCGATCTGCTCTGGTACAGTTTACTAATTCTTGTCCTGATCATATATCTTTAATGAATTGCTCCGTGATCATACCTGCTCCATACCTCTAGAGTTACCTTGGGAATAAGATTCTGCCGCTGGGGTGCAATTGGCCTTTAGAGCAGGAAGACATGTTCGGAGGATGAAGAAGGGGCATGCGCCTTTGATCAATTGATGCAACCGTACTGGTTATCACCCCCTTTTTTTTAGTTGGTATGTCCTGTACACTAGTCAACCCAACTTCTTAGTTGTGTTTGTGTCCAAATACTGTATTTTGATCAGTACCGTTCAAAAATCATCTGTAGTGGGGCATCATGAATTTATAATAGGTCTGTCAATGAATCTGGAGGCTCACGAGTTACCAGAACTCAGCTTGTTAAAAGCTTGATTCGAGCTTGGCTCGAAAGATAAACGAGCTAAGATTGAGCCTAGTGCAGGGCTCGCATCCTAGCGAGCTTGAGCTTGAGCTCGAATGGCTTGATGAGGCTCATTTAGATGAGTAATTGCTGATATGTTTGTATTTTAATAATCAGTCTGTCAACTCCATAGCCCAGACTAACCATTTGCGTCATCATTTTTTGATGACCCATGGCCCAAATGGGCAACAAACAACAAGCCCACACGATTTGAATTTATTTTTTCACAGCAACCATGACCTGCTGTATGTACAAGCTCCAATCAAGCCGAGCTCGAGCCCATCTTTAGGCTCGGAGTCAAACCAGCCTCACTCTAGCTCAGCTTGAGTTGTGGACGTGAACTCGAGCCTGGACCCCAAAGCTCGCTCTTGCTCAGCTGGTTGACAACCTGAACTGGTAATATCAAAGATTGCTTTTCTCGCTCTTCTTGCATGGGAATCATTTGCTATCTTAGTTTGAATCAGCGTGCAATGTGCATCAAATCTGTATATGCCTGAATTTTCAAGTTTTCTTATGTTGTTGGGAGCTAGGGTTGCTAGTTAGTTCCTCTGAACTGCATACCCAAGAAATGTCTTGGTAATTGATGTTTTTAAAATTTCCTAGGATATACTCCTTCTGTTCTTTAATTGATGTCGCCATTGACTTTTAAATTCAACTTTTACATCCGTCTTATTCAAAAAAATTTGATAAATTTCATATATTTTGATATAATTTAATTTATTATTTTTGATATAATTTAATTTATTATTAGAGTTATTTGAACCACAATTTAAAATTTTACACATTCGAGCAAATTTTTTGAATAAGACGAATGGTCAAAGTTAAATTTAAAAGTCAACGGCGACATCAATTAAAGAACGGAGGGAGTATTCCTTAAAAATAAATCAGTACTTGCGTATGTTAAATTGAATGTACTGAAGCTGTGATGCTCCAGGCTCCAGCGGCAAACTGTAATACAATACAGTTGATGTGTCACGTATGTGATAAATATGGTCTATCTCTTTTGGTAGAACTGCCCAATACTCCAATGCTTCATATAAAGGGTTTATCCTCCTGATTATAGTTCAGCTGGACTTATTTTGCTTTCATCAATAGAACATCCTTTAGATGCAAAATGCACTATGTGGTGTGCAAAAATATTGGGAGAACTTGCAGTGTAAAAGTAGGTTAGGTTCCAACCTGTACTTGCCTCCTTTCTCAATATTGGATGAATTAGTCATGGGCCTTCCTTGTACTTGAATTGATAGTGTTTGGCTGTCCTTCAGCTTATATGTTATAAATATCTGCGTACTGAATATTCTTATGTGTTTTTATATGGGCAAGCAGTTCAAGAGGTGTTTTCTGGACGTATAATTGTCCTGCAGCTTATATGTTAAAAATATCTGCATGCCGAAGTTTCTTATGTGTTTTTACATGGGCAGGCAGTTCAAGGGGTGTTTTCTAGAGATATTGTGAGAAAAATATGGTATGAAATGAGCCATACCAAGAAGACAAGATTATGTTCTCAAAGTAAAGTACACGGTGGCAGAAGACTATTTTATGGGAAGAAAGCAACTTTGTTGTATTAATATCCACTTCATAGAGCTTTAGCTGTTTTGTAGTACAGCTCAATGATATAGTTGACCGACAAGAATATTTTGATTCAGCCAAGTTTTGCTCCTTATGACTATATTGTTGAGATGGTCTACCTCCGTTTCAAAATATAAGCATTTTTTTTTTGGCTAAAGTTAAATTCTTTTAGCTTTGACTAATAATCTCTTAAAAATCAAACAATTTCTAATATAAAGGGCTACACATTATAAAAGTTTGTTTCACTATGGAATCAGAAATATAATTTATATATGATAAAATATACAAATTCCCCTCAATAATTTTGTTCTGTTTTCTTTGGTAATTTCACGATTTTCAGTAATTTTATTTTAATTATTTCATTAATTTTTTCTCATTCACTAATTTTGTTAAATTTTCATTCAATAATTTTTGTAATTCTTTAGTAATTTCCTTTATTTCGTAATTTTATTTCAATTTCTTTAGTAATTTTGTATTGAATCTTTTAGTAATTTATAGTGCTTCTGTAATTTAATCTAATTTTCTTCAGTAATTTCACTTTTGTTTTGGATGTAGAATAGTTATTCTACAACTTAGATGCAGAATAGCACTACTGTAATAAAATATTATTAATTTTTTATTATTAATAGATAAAGCAATTTGATTTTAACCAAACTTAGCAATGCTAATATTTAAAACGGAGGGAGTACGAACCTTGCTTTTTCCCCTAAATTAAAAGGGTGCTTGTGTCACATTGCTTCTGTAATGAAATCTTTAATGCTCAACACTAGTATATTAGTTTGCCTTTTCTTCATAACCTTTGTGTGTTTATCAGTCCGTAACAGGGTCATTGAGTTGTGAGTAGATATAGGAAAAGATTTTGGTGTACCGGCAAGTAGGCGTGCAAACATTTCAAAGAAATCAATTCAGTCGCTGCACTCTGCTTCCTTGGCAGCAATTCACCAGTCAGTAACTGAAATGGCTTCAGTTTACTTTGATACTACTTCAGAACGATTGAAATCAACAAAAAAAAAAAACCCTTAGTTTGTCCTATATTTTACCATCGTAATAGCACAGGTTCATATGAGTTTTCTGTATTCATTCAATCCCCTGAGTTTACACAGTATTTGCAAAGTTAAACTTTAGATTCAGATGCACAATAAAAGAGTAGATAATCACTTACATTTGTGCAAAGCGATTTAGTGAAAACAGTGACAATATCGATGCGAACAACCAAAATGGTGCAAATTACATTAGGGACCGACAGTGCTTATATATTTCGAAAGTACATAAACTGAAGGTGTATTAGCTTCTGCATAAAAGCTTCACTAATAACATAAGTAGGCAGCAGCGTTGTGTTGGTTTACAAAATACTACCGCCGTCCCAGAATGTAAGCATTTTAGCTTTGATCAAAGTCAATCTTTTTTTTTAACTTTGACTAATAATATCTAAAAAATAAAAAATAACTTAATATTAAAGTTATATAATATGAAAGTTTTATTTCATAATAAATCTAGTAATATAATTTGTATGTAATAAAATTTTATAAATTTTTTATTATTAATAGTCAAAGTTAAATAAAATTGATTTTGATTAAAACTAAAAATGTTTACATTTTGGGACAGAGGGCGTAGCATTGTTTGTGGACCAGAGAGTTGTGCAGTTATGCTTCCTACTATATCGCTGGCTGCAGCTGTAGATCACAAAATGCACAAATTCTTGGTGGTCAGGTCACTCGGCCAGTCGGACGTGCACATGAAACTGCTCCCACGTTTGAAGTCGTGAGTGGAGCAGCGACAAGATTTACGAGTAGGACCGCCTTCATCTGCAAACAGAAAGGAAAAGTGATCCGATATTGGTAAATCCTTTACTGGACAGAAAACATGCATATGCAAATAAATTTGAGATGAATTACGGGCAATGTATATCAGATTCAGATATATAAAAGTGTTCCAGTTTGTTAAACCTTTAATTGCTGCGAATTTATTTGCAGCACATGCTTTCTAGTATTAAGTAGTAAGTGAATATCTCTGCCCTGATTTTCTAGTACTGTTGAGTTAAACTCTGGAACATAAATGATGCCAAAGAAACTGGAGCACGATTTTAGAACCTTCACAGAGCACTTGTTCGGTCGTGAGAAATCAGGATAAGATCTGGGAAATTTATTTCTAAGAAATTGGTGTGCGCGTATTGGGTTCGAACAAGGTCTTGAGAGCTTATAGCAAGGGAAGCAATATAGAGAACACACCTGATGTAACAACCCGAATTTCAAAGAATCCGAAATGAAGAATTTATTCTCGAATTCCAATTTTTTCAAATTTGAATTCCTTCTTTTAATTTCGGTGCCGGATCATTTCATTTCGCAGGCTTTTGTACTGGGCTGTAATTTTTCCACCGGCTCACCTTGTTTCGGAACCCAACTATCTTCGACCGTTGGATCACGGAAGATGACCGTGAACCGTTGGATACCCCTCTCTCTTATCCATTTTCACCAACCCCCCCCCCCCCCCCATTCTTTCCTCTTTCACAAGCAAGCAGCAAGGGCACGTTTGGCAAGCGCCGCCCGACCCTGCTCCGTTCCGAGCGCCATTCATCCCGCGCGCGGGGCCGTCCGCGTCGTCCCTGCTCCGACTGCGTCGCCGTCATTTCCATCCAACCGCGAGGCTCGGTCACCGATCCGCGTCGTCCCCGACCTGATCCGTCTCCGCATCGATCTGTTCTGCTTCGTCCTCGCTTGTCGTCCATCTCCGTTCGTTGTGCCGTCCGCATCGACCTCTCCGATCCGTACCACTCCTAGATCATCGAAGCCAGCGAGGCCAGACCGCCGCCACCAAATAACCGATGAGCCGTCGACTTCCTGCCTTGAATCTACATAGCAAGTCTGTGGTGAACATTCCCGTCGCCAAGCCGTCAAGCTCGTCGTCGTCTTACTTTTGCCCGGCAAACCAAGTCCTCAGGTGAGCTCCATTCGTTGCCGTCTTTGGTTTTGAGACCTGCCTGGTGTGTCGATGCAGTGTATCAAGGTTGTGAGTAGGTATCTTTCGGCTATGTTGCAGAACGCTAGTTTCCATCGTCGCTGTGAACCAGAAGCCTTTCGCGTTCCTTTGTTCTTCGCCGCTGCTCCAGAGCTATCAGATCGAGCGCGCCTCGCTTTGTTCATCATTTCGACCTGTGGTGAGCATCCTTTTAGCCCTGCAATTTCTCAGGATCATCGGATCAAAGAACGTGTCAGCCCAAAGACCGTCTCGGTCTATTTGTCATGTGCAGTCTTCTATCACTGTCGTTTCCTCTCCAATCTGGCAACAACCTGCATTGACTTGTTGATTCAAGACCGTGGTGAGCATCTAATCGGTCTCTGCCTCGTTTTGCTGTAAGTCAGGATCTTTCGAGCCCGATGTTCTAACCTGTCTGTGTTTTAGTCACCGGAAGTGGGGCCTGTGAAGAGTTCGTCGTCATCGCGCGTCCTTCCATCCGCGCCGCTATCTTGTTTTTCCAGTGAGCCTTCGAGTTGCTGTTCTCGTCTGTTCCCCGGCCACTCTGACCATGCCTAGTACCAGGTGGTGAGCGTGGCTTCTGTGGAGTTTGGAGGTTGCCGCGGTTTTGGTTTCTTGCGGCAGAACTGCCCCAAAAACATTGGACAGCTCGCATAGGATCGATATTGAGCAACAATACTCAAATAGTACAATATGAGTGATAATATAAAATAAAAAACCGATTTAGTCTTACAATAAAGTTAAAATAGACTTAAGAGAGATAAGTTTAAAACCGTGTTTAAAACATAGCGGAAGTGACACGAAAGAGATACAATGGTTTTCTACTATAAAACATATCTTGCCCGAAGACATGCTTCACTCCTCGTGACCAGAGTTCGGTGAGGAGAGAACTGATTCACAGGACCAGTTCGCAGGAGGCTCACCTTCCCACACTTTTTGGCCGCAACAGCTACACCAGCTACCTGCAAAAAGAGCTTCACATACAACAAAAAAGAAAACAACAAATTGTGAGTACTAATTACTCAGCAAGTCTTACCAATCACAATTGGCTAACTACAGCCGACTCCTAAGCATGAGAGGCTGACTCAGGGGATAGCCATTGGCATAAAATATAGCTCTAACCGTAGATCCTTACTTTCAACTTTTAGCGATAAGTTCACAGAATGTAAATTTAATTTGCACTATCATTTACTACAATCATGATTGCTAAACAATTACCTATAAACTAAGCAAACAAATTATATTATCATTATTATTAGTCTAGTTGTTACTACGACACGATGCAATGAATAAGTGGTACTTGTTACTGTGAGAGGCAGCGATTATAATCGATTTACACCAGCTGAGAAAACTCGAAGTACACGACATGTACGCGCTTCCCGGTATGGCCGCCTTTCGCTCAACCCATAGAGCCGGTCCGAACAGGCGCACCTCTCTCGAACACAGGGTCCTCCAAGCAATCACTATGTAGGACATATCTATAGTTAGACACAAGGCTCTCCTCCGCCACCGCCAAAAGAGAGGTGGGGGCCGTCCAACCACTACGACATTTTGCTACATCAGTTTCAACCATGTCCCCAGTATGTATTCAGTACGTTCAAATTTGCTCAACAGTGCAACACTCGAATCGGTCCTTAACCGACACAGACGGAGCTACCACCGCGAAGGCTCAACCTTCTCAATCCCTCCTATACTCTATCCCCGTCAGGTCTCAAATTTATTCAAGTGTGAGATAAAGTCAAACCTATAATCTCGCGAGTGAGATAATCTCGTGAGTGAAGTTTTCCATTCACTCGACTTTTACCGTTGATTAGAACTCATAGCCTAGCTCTACATCGAGTTACATGTACCAATATATTCTTAATAGGGGTAATTGGCACTATCATGCATTCTAAGGTTCCAAACAACTCCTACAACTTAATACACAGTACATTATCTATACAATCTATAATGATAAAATAAAAATTTAAAACAAGGTTAATGCACCGGAGCTTGCCTTCGGTTTGCTGAGAGCTAGCACAAACAAGAGAAAGGTCTTCAGCGATGGACGACTCCGAAGCGATCAGCGCTAGATCTTGGTCTTCCGCGACGTTTCTTAAATGTGTGAAGTGATATGCGAGTGTGATTAGTTATACACTTAATGATATCTAATAGTTTTACTCGTTATCGCATATGACAAGGATGCTCACATGCGATGATATTGCTCAGGAATGCATGTGTCAAAGATGGATATACGATGATGTGACAAAAAAAGTATGATGATGATTTCATAAAAAGGAACTTTATTAGACCAAAGTGCTGCTGGAATTTATATGAAATGGTTTTCTGAAATGAATTTCTATACTATACTAAATAGTTTATAATAGGGAAGATTACTCTTAAATTTTCTTAATATGGTTCTTGAAATCATAAACTACAATTTTAGTTGCTCAAAATATTATCAAGGCTATAAACTAATTTTTAGACCAATTTTACAATTTATTGTAATATTATGAATTTCTAATGAATTAATTCGTATCTAAGAGTAATAAAGTATTTATAAATAATGTATAAGTGTATAAATTCTAAGTAATTCTAAGATGACCTATATTAATTAATAGAACATAATTAGGCATTTTTCACATTTTTAATATGCAGGAAAAATGATGATATGAATGTATGTGCAATGCACTATGTTTATTTTTTTGAATTAATTCTAATGCAGAAAATGCAACTTTGGAAGCTCTAAAATATGCTACATGATGAGAGAATTCCAACGGTATATTATTTGCAATTTTTGGAGCTCATATGCATTTTCTACGATTTTTGGAAGATAATACTAATTTTTGGACAATTAATAATTGATTTTGCCAATAATTAAAATTCTGGCCAAGTGGGCCAAGCCATGATGGCCCACTGGGCAGGCCGCAAGGCTCTGGCCTGCTTAGAGCAGGCCAGCTCTGTGGGCCGCACGGCCCAGGTGGAGCCTTGGGAGCTCCCAGGCGCACTCGCGCACGACGCGCATGTCACGTGGAGCGGCCGGCTCGCCGACCACCAGCGGTGCGCTCACCGGGGCTGCTCACTAGCGACTAAAACAAGGAGGAGACGACACTAAAAGGATCACCGCTGCCGGGGGTGCTCGTTGAGGGGGTCGACGCGGTGGAGGTCTCACCGGAATCGGCTGGTGACAAAGAGGTGGCCCTGAGCGTGCTCCGTCGAGGTCGAGTGGTCGACTTGGTGCACTAAATCCGCACCTGATTGCTCCTACAGCTTCATGGAAGCAAATCGAATCCCGACGCAGAGGCTGTAGTCAATGGAAAAGCCCGAGAGTAGAGCTCGACGATGGGGTGGCGTGGGTTACACGCCGGTCGACATCGAGCTCCAGATTTCTGTGAAAAAGCACTCCGATTCGGTCGATGGGCACGGTTAGGAAGTGAGTCAGGGTAGTAAGTGCCCGAATGAGCGAGAGAAGTAAGGATTCCCACCCGGGGCATGCCGAATTTGCAGGAGGCCGTCCGGCGACGTCGAGCTTCCCAAAACTTGGGGAAGGTTGAAATTGGTGTGGTGCTCTGGGAGAGAATGGGGTTTGGGCCAGAGAGAACGGGAGAGAGTGCCGGCGCCACTCCCCGTCACAGATTGGAGGCCGGAGACAGCTTGGCCAGTGTGCTCCGCGGTGGCATCGACGAGAGCGATGGCGGCCGGAGGTGGAAAAGAGAATGAGGGAGGAGGAAGGAGCTCGGCCGGAGGGGTACTACTTGCGCCAACTCGGGGACAGGTCTCTGCTTCGTGGTGAGCATGCAGGGCTGAGAAAACGCGCGCGCGGCAGCTGGCCTATGCGGTGGCGTCGGGAGGTTGGGGAAGGAGCGGGCTGAGACTGACAGGTGGGTCCCGCGTCCTTTTTCTTTTTCACGATTTTCTGAATTCATGCGCTGCTTTCTGTTTTTAATCAAAAGCACGACATCCGAGCTCTAAAAATTTTGAACTTTTGTAGGCTGTTAGAACTTTTCAAAAGGAACAACTTTTATTTTGGGACCAAACTAAAAATAGAAATAAATAAAATTGTATTGAATTTTAAAGACAGGCAATCTTTTGGAGCGAAATAATTTATATAAAACCTTTAAATCTCAAATAAAAATTTTATGAAAACTTCTAAAATTCAAGTTGTTGTAAAAGCTTTCAAGAGAGAATTTTGTTTCACCATATTTCATTGAAAATTTGGAACTCGCCTTTTTTCAAGCTTAAATTTGGGACCAATTTGAACTGGGTTTAAATTCCTTCGAGCTCGAATTTTCAGAAATTTTAAATTCGAATGGAGTGGTCTTAATATTCGTAAACATGAAGTGTTACAGCCCTTCCCTTAAAGAAATCTCGTCCCGAGATTTAGAAAGAAAGAGAGAGTAGCGGGAGGGGTTACTTACAGGGATGAAAGAAACTTCAAAAAATTTAATTGAAGATATTCTTCTGTTTCTCATGTAGCTTCATTCTTAAAATGATTACTCTATTAAACTTTGTAGAATTTAGTGGTCTTTTGATGAGTGACTCGATCTTTGTGATCAATAATGCCAATCGGATATTCGGGATAAGTGAGATCTTCTTGCAATTGATCGATCTTCAAAATTACAACATCAGAAGGTAGCTTTAAGCATTTCTTAAGTTGTGAGACATGCAAGATATTATGAACTCTCGATAATTGAGATGGCAAATTCAGTCAATAAGCGATAGTGCCACATTTCTCTAGAACTTAGAATGTACCAATATATCTGGAGCTAATTTTCCTCTAATCTCGAGGCGTTGCACACCTTTGGTAGGTGATACTTTTAGATAGACATAATCACCTATTTAGAATTCTAAGGGGCGACGCCTTTTATCGGCATAACTTTTGTGACAAGATTTAGCGGCCTTTAAATTTGCTTAATAGTAAGAACTTTCTCTTCAGCTTGAGCTACTAAATCAGGTCCGAAGTTCACTCGTTCCCCTGTTTCAGACCAATTCAACGGAGTTCGACATGAGAGACCATATAGTGCTTTAAAAGGTGACATTTTTATCCTCTCTTGATAGCTATTATTGTAGGCGAATTCTGCAAATGGAAAGTATTCGTCCCAATTCTTGCCATTTGTGAGAACACATGACCGAAGCATGTCTTCCAAAATTTGATTGACACGTTCGGTTTGACCATCGATTTACAGATGATAAGCAGAGCTTCGAATTAGCTTGGTACCCAAACTAGCATGCAGTTGTTTCCAAAAGCGAGAGACAAACGAGCTTTCTCTATCTGACACGATGGTCTTGGGTATCCCATGCAGACAAAGAATACGAGAGATATACAACTCAATATACTTCTTAGTATTATAGCAATTGTTTACCGCGACGAAGTGAGTTGATTTTGTCAAGCGGTCCACAATGACCCAAATAGAGTCATGTTTTTGAAAAGTAAAGGGGGGGTCCAACAATGAAGTCCATACTTATGTCTTTTCACTTCCAACTCGGAATACTCAAAGGTTGGAGAGGACTCGCTGAGCGTAGAAGATCTGCTTTGACCTTTCGGTAAGTGTCACACTCGGACACATATTTGACAGTTTCTCTCTTCATTCTTGTCCATCAAGACTTCTTTCGGAGATCATGGTACATCTTATTACTCTCGGGATGAATGGAGTATTTGGACATGTGAGCCTCGTCCATAATCTTTTTACATAGCTCATGATTTTTGGGTACCACAATACAATTTTTGAACCATAAGGTACCCTCATCATCCGCTTTAAATGGTGTTGATTCTTCATTCTTGAGCCTCTCTTTGATATGCAGTATACCCGCATCTTTTCGTCGAGCCTCAATTATCTCTTCCCTAAGAGTCGGAATAAGAGCATGATTATACAGAGCTCTATGAGGTATAACTCTGATGCTCGGTTCCGCTTCGAGAGAAAGTGACATTGTTGAAACTCGATAATTGTGACAGTAAAATTTGCGACTCAAGACATCGGCAACCACATTGGCTTTGCCAAGATGTTAGTGGATCTCTAACTCATAATCTTTGATAAGTTCTAGCCATCTTCTCTGCCTTATATTCAGATCTTGCTGAGTAATTAATACTTACGGTTTGTTGTTTCTTTTTTTATTGTGTGTGTAGCTCTTCCTGCAGGTAACTGGTGTAGCTGTTGCGGTCAAAGAATGTGGAAAGGTAAGGCTCTTGTGAATTCGTCCTGTGAATCGGTTCTCTACTCACCGAACTCCAGTCACGAAGAGTGAAGCATGTCTTAAGGCAAGATATATTTTATAGTAAAAAACCGTCGTATCTTTTCTATGTCACTTTCGCTATGTTTTAAACTTTATTTTAAACTTATCTCTTTTAAGACTTAAACTTTATTGTAAGACTGAATCGATTTTCTATTTTATATTATCACTTGTGTTGTATTATTTGATTATTGTCGCTCAATATCATTTGATATCGATCTTAGACGAGCCGTCCAGTGTTTTGGGGCGGTTCTACCACATTTCTCTGGTGCTTCGACCGTCTCGGTGAGTTCTCTCGGCGCGGATCTGTGCTTCTCTGTTGGTTAAGCGAGTTTTAATCGTGTTGTGGTATAGAAGCTTCAGATCGAGTGAAGCTTTGGCCTCATCGTCACCGCTAGGAGGGATTCAGCTGTCACCGCCGCTAAATCTGTCACCTCGTCATCACCGTCTGCACTCCGTCGGCCCGAGCTGTGGTGAGCCTCCGATCTCTCGCGTTCATGCGGCATTGCGTACAGCAGAGCTTTCACCGGCGAGTTTCAGCAGCAGTAGGCTTCTTCGAGGATTTGTGGACGTCGGCGCAACAAGTCGCGGTTCCAGACGCCGGAGCGAGTGGAGTCGGGAGCAGCCGGTCGCCGTGTCAGGGAGTTCAGTCTTCGCTGTCGTCGTCCTCGCAACCCAGCATCGGTCATCAGAGCTTCGTCTCCTACCCTCGGTGAGCTACACCGCATCTTCCTCCCCGACTCTCAGTTCTAGTAAGCATGGTTTCCGTTGAGGGCGCAGCGGTAGATCATTGTTTCAATGTCGTAGCCAAGCTGTTTTGGTGATCATCGTGTCGTGTGTCCAAGTTCTGGCTGTCGAGGTTCTGTTTTACTGTAATCAGTGGAGCTTTTGGCTTAGTTCGGGTGCTGCGAGCGGGTTGTCGCTGAGTTGGGCAGTTCTTGCGTCTCATGCAGTTGAGAGCGAGCTTCTGTGGCTGTGGCGCAGCTGTTTGGAGTCGCCATGTTCCGGCCAAGGGCATGGTTAGTCTCTGCCCGTGCGTAGTTGGAACTGCTGAGCGTCTCCAGCTTTGGTCGAGAGCCAGAATCGGTGGTCCAACAGGCTAATTTTTGGCCTTGTTTAGCAGTGATACAGCGGCAGCTTGGTAATGTGATGTGACCTCGTGAGCAGGAGCAGGGTCTTTGATGAGGTTTCGGTTTGGAGTCAGTTTGCACAGGGTCTTGGAACTTGAGCACCGCTTGTGCAATTTGTGCAGATTAGTGAAGTTGATCGGTGGTCAGTGCTTGGTTAGAAGAATATTCTGAGAATATTCTTATTTTTGGAATTCTTTAGGTACCACTTAGTAAAGACAAGGAGAAGTACCGTGAGCGCTCAGTTCAACGATTCGAAGCCTGGCTACGACCTTAATCTGCTAGGCAAGCCGCATTTTTTTGACCAGACTTTGATCTCAGTTTTTGAACTGTATATTTTATTTGAAACTATAATTTGCATGTCAACTATTTTGAGAACTTTTGAGAAGTCACTATGAATATATCTGTGGCGGATACAATAGGAGGTTTTGAGTGTGGACCTTCCGTGAGATTTATTGGTTGTCGGTGTTAAAGTTGAAGAGAATGTCTGCCCCGATAATTAAATACCGAGTCCTTCGAGCTTCGTACCCTCAGTAGCTAACTATGCACACCACGTGACTATGTATGGGTAGCTAGGTTGATTTTGAAGCTTGCCGAGATTAGTTACTTACCCATAGACTGGTGATGTTGTGTTAGTGTGGGTTGGATGGAGATCCCTCACATGAGATCAAGATACCCTCACTTGATCAGTGGTAGGCTACTCACAGCTTCAAAACCTGACAGCGTAGGCGACTGGGATCCTTATCCTGCAAGACAGGTAACGTCAGTGAAAGCTTATGGATAGGTCATATGTAGTTGTTATAGCGAGGGCTGCGGCCGCGGCCTTTGCTACGGCGTCATATTGTGTGGGTCCAAGTGCATACACTTACAGATTTACAGTCAATGCGCATTGCCACGTCTTTTAGAAAGATATTGCCTGAGACATACTCCTCGTTGAATAGTTTTGTTTTCTTTCCTCTACCTTCTGATTTAAAATGTTTTGGACCGACCTTTGAGCTGTGGTCAGGTATGAAGATTACATCGATATTTAAAATGAACTCCTGTTCAGAATAATGAAGATCTCTACGGAACAAAATAATAAAATTGGACTGTTTTAAAAATAAAACTTCTTGCACTTTAAAATAAAATGCTTAAACTTGCATTTAGCACATGAGCCAGCTTTCACTTTTGAAACTATCATTTGTATACATACATTGTTGCTAGATAACACGCAGTTTGCTAAGTATTTATGTACTCACGGCTTTTCACGCTCTTTTTTTTTTTAGAGATTAGCTAGAAGATTGTTCTCATTTGCTTTCCAGTTGTGGTTTGAGGTTCGCTCCTGCACTCGAATTGCCTGTAGAAGAAGAGGTTCGTTCGGGTGCTTGCTCTCGCTTGTTGTTACCACTACTGTTTCAGTTTCTGATTTCTCGGTAGTTTTGTTCCGTCTTCAAATGTTTAGTAAGTTTTATGGATGATCATATTGAATTAATTTATCTTATCTTTATTTACTTGTTCTATTATGATTTTTTGATTATTCACGCTCGTCAAAGCACGTAAGAAAAAGTCTTATCAAAAGTAATAAAATCCGGTCGTTACACCTGAGCAACTGGTCTTCCCTCCCGTCCCTTCCCTAATCCTCCATCACACCCATGAACCCTGTGCCGCCCGAGGTGTCTCAAGGACAGACACGCGAATAACAAGTGCAGCAGACGCAGGATGCCAAGCCTGATGTAAAATCAAAGGTTAGGAGCAAAACCCTAGATTCGATTTGAACAAGACTGAAGAACAAGGCTGACGAAGTCATAGCTTATGTTTTAGTGTGCTCCCTCCGTCTTAAAATAAGTAATATTTTAACTTTTTAAAATCGATGTTTGATCATTTATTTTATTAAAAAAATTTGAAAATATAAAAATAAACAAATCAAGTTTAAAATATTTTAATAATGAATCGGTTCATAATAAAATAAATAATTTTTTAAAAAAAATTTGAATAAAAAGAATGATCAAAGAAAAAAGTTTAAAAATCTAAATGATATTTATTTTGAGACAGAGAGAGTAGCTTGCATTTCCATTGAAATGCACGACCAGTCACCTATATATGATTGATAAGTATTGTTGCTGTTGAAATGCACACGTGCTCACAGTTGATATTTTTTCTGTTGATGTGTAAGTAACATCTTTTTCTCAGCGTTGCGTGCCCTTCAGAGCTGATGATTGATGAAGAACATATCAATAATTGGTTACCCTTCTGGGCTCCAACTTGAAGCCATATTAATGATCTTATTCTTGCTAGACAATAGAGATGCAAAGGCTAGGCAAGGAATCAAAGCATCACAAGAGATGAAATCTGGAGTATTTGATACTAGGAATTTTCATTATGCGTCCTACTATCTCTTTTTTCGGTACCGTTTTCATATCCTTTCTACAGCTCATTAAAAAAAATTGCAGAGTGACGCACGCATTGTATAGCCGACAGCTGCATGCATGTCCTTTTGCTGAAAAGTGCAATAGGTAGCGAAATGGAGCAAAGAGGCTGCGGTCGAGAGCAACAGCTAAAGGCTTCGGGCTACCTAGTCGGTAGTACTCAAAGATAGCCACATGTGTCACCAACCCTGCCGGTGTCCGGAGTGGCTAACACGCGAATATTCATACAGAAACCTGGACCCACCGGTCAACCACTGATGAAATGCACTCGGTTTTGCCGCACCGTATCATATGGCTTGCTGCAAACCGTGTGGGGCGAGGAACATGCTATAGTGCAATGGTACTGCATCCTCTTTCAATGATAATTTTATCTATAGCACCACTTTTGATGTATTATTCATATGTATCATCAAGCTAGTTAAAAAGCATCCTGAAGGTGACTCATGAAAGATGCATCTAAATCGGTGGCTTGGACACAAATGGCCCCTAAGTAAATTAAGCATTGCATTTTTGGATAGGCGGATTACTACACGACTGCTCCCTATATAGTTTTATTTCAGCTTTACGTTCAGTGATGTGGATAGATGCAATTCATGGGCCAAATCTATTACTATAATGGAAGCCCGAGGCAAGGATGATGACGGATTACTGGGCACAGGAACACTGATTGGGAGAGGAAGAACAGAACGAGAGATGATGACGAACAAGATGGGCAAAATGATGGCGCAAATATGCTGCCAAGGCGCGCGTGGGCATCATCATTTCCATCCACAGATCAAGATGATAGAGACGCAAAAGATGCTGACGGGCTTCTGTGGCTTAGCTAGTGCATATTGTGCATGCCATGTGTGTTAGTATATCGGGAGTGGGTGATTCAGGAGTAGGCCATCATCACACGAACAGTCGTCACAGACTACACACGACCAGAGAGAGAGAGAGTCCTTTTGCAATCGATAAGTTCAGAGAGAGAGAGAGAGAGAGAGAGAGAGAGAGAGAGAGAGAGAGAAGAGGGGTCGAAAAGGCTCCGGCCTTTTTTTAGGTGCGCTGCTTTAACGCAGAGTTTTCACATGAATTGTACAAAATTTTTATAAAAATCAGTTTAATTTTATAAAAAAAACGCAGAAAACAAAAAAAAATTCCTCCAAAATACAAAGGAGGCCTTGTTGTCCCTGCCTGACATATCGATCTCTCGACCGATCTGTCGGAATCCACGATCAATCTGCCAGCTTACCAACGTGTAAACCATGGTCGCAACCTACATAAACTAGCCGCCCCTCCATCTCTAGACTCTAGGCATTAGGGTTTGCCCTGTTTAATTAGATAATGAGTACTCAGCTAAATGCTGCATTGTCAATTAAGCTAGTTTCAGGTTAATATATTATCATTATGTTTCATTTACTCGATCAGTAATGCTCAAATATACTTTTTAAACATAGTTTATATTGGAATATCTTAGCGAAATGAGAGGGCCAACTGAAACATTTCGGATCTGTGAAATGCCCCTGTTGTTCTGTGTGAAAAGTATATAGTACTCCTGTAGTATGCAACACCGATCCCTCCAGCTGCAGTGGGTGAAATTCTAACTAGCAGTTTACTTGGGTGGCCATTCTTCCATCTCCATTTTGAGTAGATCAGCAGGTAAGGTAGAGAAGACCTTAGGACTACACAGGTAAAGGTAGGCGTTTATGCTGGCAGGCCAGGCTAGCTAGGTGGTGTTATCCTGCTATATATATCCGCTTACTTAACTACTACAGCTAACTGATAGTACTCTCTCCGTTCAAAAAATAAGTGTTTTTTTAAATTTTCAAACATCTCATTTGGACCATGCATTTTATTCAAAAAAGTTTTTAAAATTTTATTTATTTTATTGTGAAATAATTTATTATTAGAAGTACTTTAAACTTGACTTATTTATTTTTGTATTTTTGTAAATTTTTTAGTAAGACATGATCAAACATCGATTTAAAAAAAAAGTCACTTATTTGGACGGATGAAGTAAAAGATTGTTCGCATACACGCACCTTGCTTGGTTAACCTAAAGAGTGAGTACACTAGTAGATAAGGCAGGTGCTAGAGGGGAGAGAAAAAGGTTGCAGTGTCAAGGCCATACACTTCCATGGCCTTGTCCAAAAATTGCTCCGCCGATGAGGACAAGTTACAACACATGACTCATCATTTCAGAGGAGAATAATATCACTATCACCTCCGTTTGGCTCTTGCAGCACGCTTATGGAAGTGAGACACTGTATACGATCGATAGCTGGTAAAGGTAGATTCTGTATTGCTACAGGAAGGGTCAAGAATCATTTGACACATGTATTGCTACAGGAAGAGATAAGTATAGAAGACAAACACAAGTATAATAGCATGACTATTAATTCTACGTCTATAGCAGCTTTTAAATAGTTTCACGTATGCACACGTGATGGCAAAAGTACGTGTACCAATATATATAGTAGTAGTAGTAAATTATGCCCCAATAGAAATGCTGCACTATGAATAGTTTCATGATCTTTCAAGTACAACTACGCATACGGCGTGCAAATGGCTGCTAAATATGTGTACCTAGCTATACAGTGAATATCACATTACTGTAAAGATTAAAGTGCTCAGTTGGCGACAGTGCCTTAAGAGAGACTCATGGATTATCTAGCGCGACTTATCTGCCATTTGAAAGATTTGATTTGGTCACTGTTAATAAATACTACTACTGTAAGAAATTATTAATTGCATATCACTAGATAATCGCATGGTTAATAAGAGTAAAACAAGAAGTCTAAAAATTTTCCGTAACATGGAGATGTACTAACAATTTTGTATCTCAATAATTCAAAATGGAAAATGTGGTTTCGTCAAACTGTATCGCTGCTCTTGCAAAGGGCAAGTTCGTGCACGTACACTAAACTATAGTACTACAAGTTATGTGGATTTCTCCCCATAAAATGTTTTATAACATAATCACCTAATAAAAGGATGCATAAATTTTCTAAGAAAGTAAGCCTAAATAACCCCTTTAAGCTGAAAATGAAATATCACAATGAAATTCGATAAACAGTGTAATACTAATCTATACTCCATCCGTCTCAATAAAAGTTTATTTTTAGGTTCTGTTGACTACGACTTTGACTAGTGATTTTGATAAATTTAATTAATTTTAATATTAAAAATTATATATATTATGAAAGTACTTCTTTTGATGAATTTAAAAGTACAAATACTAGGTTTTTAAATTTAATTGAATCTATAAAAATTATTTGTCAAAGTGTCGGTCAACAAAAGCTAGAAATAAACTTCTACTAGGACGGAAATTATTGTCGCCGTTGATTTCTAATACTAATTTCGACCAGTCGTCTTATTCAAAAAAATTATGACAAATTTTATATATTTATAATATTTATTTTATCATTAGAGGTGTTCGAAACATATCTTATAATTTTACACATTTGAACTCTTTTTTGAGCATGACGAATGGTCAAAGATGATATTAGAAGGCAATGACGATATTAATTTAGAAGTGGATGGAGTATATATAAAAAACCAGTACCAATACTCGAGGAGAACATTCTTCAAAATTTCAACTTATGTAATAATACAGGAAACTTAATTGCTCTTAGCCCGAGCTAGCTTCTTTTAGTGTTAATGGTCTGTAGAAAGCTTCTAGAGATGAGTGACGATGCAAATATATCCCCTTGCCTCCAACTGTCATGAAGGATCCATAAAATAGCAAAGAAACGTAAAAGAGCAACCATATCTTTCACAGTGCACGGCGTTTACATCCAAAGCCAAAAGGAACGAAAAGTGAATCGAAAAGGAGTCCCATCACTTCATCTTGTCTCGACAGGGACACAGCTGCTAACAGCGATGGAAGCCGAACAAAATCTTTTTACAAGTTGCATCGATCACGGCAATGCTCGTTTTCCTTCCATTTGCATCAAGAAAAATCCAACATGATCAAGGAAATTGACCAAAATTCATATTCGGGACAACAAAATCAAAACAAAGACCCAGATTTACGTATGCACATACATATATGCGCCATAAATAAAACCAGGCAAATCAAAACCCACGAGATCTCAAATTTCAAACGGTAGGGCAGTAGTCGTAGTGGCCAAGTCGTATAGAAGCTAATTAGCCGAGAATTTTAGATTTGCTTCTTCTCCGTTCATTCCTCTCACGAACTCGATGTCTCATAAGCACAATGGACACAGTTACGGGAGAGAAGTTTAATCACGTACTAGTGCCGGCCGCCGCCGTACTTGTCTCCGGCGACGGAGGAGGAGAAGAAACCATGGCCGCCGACGCCGCTGACCCTCTCGCCTTCCGCGGCCCCCGGCGCTTCGAAATCGTCGAACGGGTTGAACCCTCCCATGCCGAGGCCGTGATAGTTGTGATCGGCAGCGTCTGATCCGTCCGGCGCCGTCGCGAATGCGACGCCACCGGCACTGCTCGGCATCTCGTTGCTCTTGGCGAACAGCGCGAGCGCGTCCACGAGGGAGCTGGTAGTACTGGCACTGATATTATTACTGCTACCTGTAGCAGTATTAATGGCGGTATTTGCCAGGGTGTTGGTGGTGCAAGAGCTGGAAGGCAGCAGCATGGAAGAGTTGATGTGTTGGTACTTGAGGGGCGACGGCCGTGTCAGGAACGGGGGGAGGCCGAGGAGGCGCGGGCGGACGGCGGGCGGCGGCGCGGCGGCAAAGGGCGGCGCCGGGAAGCCGGTGAACTCCTGCACCATGGCGCGGAAGTTGGAGGTGTCGGTGGTGAGCACCGTGGTCGGCGGACGGTGCGAGGCACGCGGGCGCTTCTTGGCCGGCTTTGTTGAGGTCGCCGGGTGGGGAGGCAGCGGCGGAGCGGGCGGGGACGAAGGGGATGGCATGGTGGCGCCGGAGGAGGAGGCGGGGAGGAGGCCGTGGAAGGAGGAGTCGAGGTAGAGGCTGGCAGGGTTGGAAGAGGAAGAAGAGAGGAAGAGGTTGTGGTGCTGGGAGGTGAACTCTTGGTCGGCGCCGGCGTCGATCGTGCCTCCAGTGGGCAGGGAAGGCGAGGAGGGGAGGCTGTCGCTGGTGGACGCCATGGACGTCAGAGCTTTTTGGATCGATGGGAGGTGAAGAAGCAAGGAGGAGGAAGAAGAAGGTGTTGAACAGTCGATGGGCAGATAGGGTTTGGTGTGGGGAAGAAACTTTGAGAGAGGAAGGGAAGGGTGTGTGGGAGATCTTGTGGATGTAGCGTAGATGGGTGGTATGAGCTGACCAACGAAGAGTGAAGGGGAGACAAGAGATGGCCATCTCCTTACTTTTCCATCTTTTTTGTTGTCCTTGAATTTGCTTTTGTTTGTGTGACAATAGTCATTTCACTGAGTTTTCATGTACGGTCATGTATGATGTACATAAATGTCGACAGTGTTTTTCTTCGTTGAGATATAATTGTCATGTTCATATATATATATATATATATATATATATATTTTTCCTTATAAGTGAGAGCTCCATTCTCTTTCTTACTCCAGAAAATATAACTGGTTTTTTTTCTGTAGCATCCCAAGAATAATGCATGTTTTGCCAAGGTGTAGCCGTGCAGGTGTGTTGAGATTGCTAAAAGTGCATCGAGCAAAGCATGTATGCCATGGTTATAGCGAAATGCGATGCCTCATCTCTGTTACAGTATTGACTGACTCAAATATTACTCCATCCGATTTTAAAATATTAACATTATTAATTTCTAACATCAACTTTATATATTTATCTTATTTAAAAAATTTATTAAAATATTTAAAATTATTATTTGTTTTATAATACCACTAATAATAAAATAAATTATAGTAAATATATTAATTTTATAAAAAAATAAAATTAAAAATTAAAAATAATTTTAAAAATTAATGATGTCAATATTTAAAAACCGAGTAACTTGCAAGAGCCGCAGACGATCACGGACGGTGACCACTGTATGCGTGCGTGCAAAGGCAGCTAGCTCTGTCTGAAAAGTTAACACTGACTTTTCTACGGTTTCTCTTCGAATCAGATTTTTTTTTTATTCAGATATTCTGTTGCATGTACTCAGCCGAGTCGTCCACAAATATATGCGCACTGGCCCATCTAAATTCGTACGAGTACGTGTTTTAATTATGTCCGGAAAATAATAGAACCTTCAAGTACTAAGAAATCAGCACGGTCCAAAATGATTACTACATGTGGTACTCCGGCCCAACACATCGATATCATTTATAATAAAGCAAATGGGTGATTTTCAAATGGCTTTTAAGAAATAGCACCCGCAAAGTATTTCAAAATAAGCCCCGTCCATTTGTTATAGCAGCAACCTTAATTAGGAGTCTAGTTTTTGAGTTCGTGGCTAGAATATAAACTCACTAATTAGGAGATGAGAACTTAAGTTGGACGATTATGTAAACATGTTTTGATTATTAGACATGTCCATCATGGTATTTATGAAAGAGTTAGGTGACCCTTGAAATTGGGAGGAGGTACTGGTTGGACTCCTGGAAAACATCGCAGCAAAATCTCGCATTTATGCTTGTAAGATATGTATGCAATAAAAAGGATTGTTTCATTTGATTTGAACTTTAATTTATATTGATTTAAGCAGTGCAGGCTTAGAAACGTGGTAAGCTCTATTGTTAAAACGAAATTCCTAAGTGAATGTGCATGTTTGGGTCAACACTTTAGTACGAAGTACATATGCATCGGATTCACGAATATGCATTGGACTCGAATTTGTGCAAACATACACACATGTTAAACCTTTGGTTTGCCGGTTGGTTGCTCCATCGTTTGCCGTTTGGCAGATGCGATCACAGGCACTGCAGCAGTTTTTTTTTTGTTTTTTGCCATCTGCATAGTGATATACTGGAAGGTGCAGGTTTGGTCCATCAGTGATGTTAACAATGCTAATCTAGATGCACGGTGGGTAAGCTTAATTTGATTAGAGGTAATTCTAACCATCTCACCTTGACCTAGCCCCTCTCTGGGTCTTAACTGGACGAAGCTCTGCTCTAGGTTGTTCAACCATGAATGTGCGTGCGTTGGTTGCACCAACGAAAACGATGCATGCGTACGTGGATGCATGGCCTCTAGCGAGCTTGGGAAGTGTCGACGTTCTGACCACCGACACAGTAAAGATACGATCGTAAGGGACGGTATGGCTTCGGATTCGATATGGCCTAGTCTGAAATGGACTCAAGGGGATTTTTCGCCTGGTTCGGGCCACCTGAGTGGTGTAATACCCTACGTCCAGGGAGCGGATTATCTCAAGGATAATGTTACAAGACGGGGGCCTCTCTCCGCGGGAGGACCCTGGGTGTGGGAAAATCGGGGTGTGCTTGGTGTGGTGTTTTTTCCTCTTTTCTATCGCTCCCCGGGCATCTCTTTATATAGGGGGAGTCCTGAGGTTACATGCAATGGGTCCTACGCGATCCTGCCGTCTCACCGACAGGTAACTTCGTGTCCCCGTCCAGCCTTCTCGCTTCGTCGTTGCCATTTTAAAAGGGGGGGCACGGTAACTTCGTGTCCCCGTCCAGCCTTCTCGCTTCGTCGTTGCCATTTGCGTAGGAGCTCGTTCGCTCTGCCTTTCCTCGCAACACTGCTGAGTCCGGCGATCGTCGTAGCCTTCGTGTTTGCCGCCACCAGCTGCAAGATGTCCGAGTGGGAAGCTTCGTGCGTCGATGACGCTTTGCTCGAGAGGTGGACCACCGTCGGGATGATCCCGCCGAAGGATTCGGCGGGCTGGGTGGCCGGCTATGGCCACGTTGTGCCTGCGCCACCGCCCGGGAAGATCGTCAGTTTCCTGGCGTAACATGAGCGCGGGCTGGGGCTGCCCGTCTCCAGCTTCTTCCACGGGGTTTTGAATCAGTACGGCGCCCGGCTTCATCAGCTGGCGCCGAACGGGGTCCTCCACGCCGCCGTTTTTGTCACGCTGTGCGAGGAGTATTTGGGGATCCGGCCGAGCCTCCTGCTGTGGAGGTACTTCTTCCTTGCCAGTCTCCAAACGTCGAAGGAGACAGGGGTCGGCAAGCGCGTCGGGGGCGTGAGCATCATGCTCCGGGCTCGGGAGTCTCAGAAGTACATCGAGGTCGATCTGAAGACCTCGCTGAAGGGCTGGCGGGGGTCGTGGTTCTACATCAACAATGCCGACCCTCAGCTCCCGGCCTTCGAGGATGCGGTGCCCCGAGCGACGGGGTCCTGGAAGTCGAAGCTCTCGGTGGCCGAGATCGAGACGATCCGTCCTCACCTGGAGGCCATTCGGCGCCTCCGAGACCAAGGGCTAACCGGGACGATGGTCTTCG
>BCLH01000002.1:736648-795121 GCA_001602315.1 Zoysia pacifica | reverse complement strand
GCATCGCTTTCTCGCCGAGTTTTGAAATGAAGCGGCTGAGGGCCGCCAAGCATCCGGTCAGCTTCTGGACGCCTTTTATGTTGCCGATTGGCCCGAGTTTGAGGATCGCGGAGATCTTCTCGGGGTTCGCTTCGATTCCCCGCTCTGAGATGACGAAGCCCAGCAGCTTGCCCGAGGGTACCCCGAAAACGCATTTCTCGGGATTCAGCTTGATCCGGTGGCGCCGGAGGTTGGCGAATGCCTCTTCTAGGTCCTGGATGAGGTCGGAGGTCCGTCGGGTCTTGATGACGATGTCATCGACGTAGACCTCCAGATTTCGATCCAGCTGGTCGTGGAAGCACCTCTGCATGCAGCGCTGGTACGTGGCTCCTGCGTTCTTGAGCCCGAACGGCATGGTGATGTAGCAGAAGGATCCGAAGGGCGTGATGAAAGATGTAGCCGGCCGGTCGGACTCGCGCATGGAGATCTGGTGATACCCCGAGTAGGCGTCGAGGAAGCTCAGGGTTTCGCACCCGACGGTCGAGTCCACCACCTGATCGATGCGCGGGAGTGGGAAGGAGTCCTTCGGGCAGGCCTTGTTGAGACTTGTGTAATCAACGCACATCCTCCATTGCCCGGTCTTTTTCTTCACCATTACAGGATTGGCCAGCCACTCGGGGTGGTAAATCTCTTGAATGAACTTAGCCTCCAGGAGCTTTGTCAATTCTTCCCCGATGGCCCGGCGCTTCTCGTCGTCGAAACGCCGGAGTCGCTGCTTCACGGGCCGAGAGCCCGTGATGATGCCGAGGGAGTGCTCGGCGACTTCCCTCGGGATGCCGGGCATGTCCGACGATGCCCAGGCAAAGACATCCCGATTCCGGACGAGGAAGTCGACGAGCGCGCTTCCCTATTCGCCGGAGAGCGCTGTCCCGATCCTTGCCTTCTTGGAAGGGTCGGCGGAGTCGAGAGCGACCTCCTTGGAGTCGTCGTCGGGCTTGAAGGAGGATGACGACTCGGGTTTGGAGTGGAGCGCTGGGCTCGCCCCCTCCGTCTTGCGCATCGCGTCTAGCCGGGCCGGGCCCGATTCGGCGACGGCTAGCTCGAAGCTATCCTGCTCGCAAGCCAGGGCATGTTGGAAGCGTGAGGAGACCGTGATAATGCCCTTCGGCCCGGGCAACTTCAGCTTCAGGTAAACGTAGTTGGGGACGGCCATGAACTTCGCGTAGCACGGCCGACCCAGGATGGCGTGGTAGGCGCCGGTGAATTCCACCACTTCGAAGGTCAGCGACTCGGTCCGGAAATTGCTCCGGTCACCGAATGTGACTGGGAGCGTGATTTGGCCGAGGGGCGTCGTGTAGCCCTCGGGGACGACTCCGTGAAACGGGGCGTGGGTCGGACGGAGGTCGGCCTCTGTCAGCCTCATCGCCCGAAAGGCATCGGCATAGAGGATGTTGAGGGCGCTTCCTTCGTCCATGAACACCTTTGACAGGCGCACGGTGCCGACGATGGGGTCGAGCACCAATGGGAGGCGCCCGGGCTGTGGGACGTGGTCCGGGTGGTCGGCCCGATCGAATGTGATCGGGGCCTCGGACCACTTGAGGTAGCGGGGGACCGCGGGGTTGACAGCGTTGACCTCGCGCCATGTCCTCTTCTTGCAGCTGCGAGATTCGCAGTAGGCCGCAGGGCCGCCAAAGATCATGAGGCAGTCCTCTGGCTCGGGGAAAGCCGTCCCTTCGTCTACCCCAGCGGCCTTGGCCTGAGGGTTGGTCTTGGCCGCCGGGAAGCCGGCTTGTGGCTCGCTCCTGAAGAACCTCCTTGCCAGGTGGCAATTCTGGAGGGTGTGCTTGACCGGCATAGAATGGTTGGGGCAGGGTCGGTCAAGCATCTTGTCGAAGTGGCCGTCATGATTAGCCGGTTTCTTGGTCGGGGGTCGGGCCGGGTGGTCTGCGGCGGCCACTAAGTCGTCATTGTGGCGCCGACCTTTGCCCTTGCGGCTCGAGCTGCCGCCACCCCGCTCGCTGCGGCGGTTCGTGGACCGGTCGGGGCGTTGATCTCCCCGACGGTCGTTCCCCGACCTTTCGTCCTTCGCCCGACCTCGGTCGAAGTTGGCCTGCACGGCCTCTTCTTCGGTGGCGAAGGTGGTGGCGATGTCGAGGAGGTCTCGGGCGGTCCGAGGGTTCCTCCGGCCCAACTTATGGACGAGCGCCTTGGACGTCGTGCCGCAGGTGAAGGCGTTGATCACGTCGGCGTCGCTGACGCTGGGGAGCTCGTTGCGCTTTCGCGAAAAGCGCTGGATATATTCCCGGAGCGATTCGCCGGGCCCCTGCTTACAATTCTTGAGGTCCCAGGAGTTACCCGGACGCATGTAAGTCCCTTGGAAATTGCCGACGAAGACTCGGCGCAGGTCGCTACAGTCTTGGACGCAGCCCTCGGGGAGGTGTTCGAGCCATCCCCGGGCGGAGTCGGTGAGGAAGAGAGGCAGGTACTGGATGGCGAACAGGTCGTCCGCCCCTCCGGTCCTGCTGGCGAGGCGGTAGTCCTCCAGCCAGTGGACGGGGTTTGTTTCCCCGTTGTAGCGTCCGATGGTGGTCAGGGTGCGAAACCTCTGCGGGAATTTCGCGTGCCGGATGAGCGATCCGAACGCTCTGGGTCCGACCCCCTCAGGGCTCGGGCTCCTGGAGTCGAGGGAGCCGCGTCGGTAGTAGCGGTCGCGGGAGTGTCTCCGGCAGGATTCGTCGCGGAGCTCGCTCCTCGCTTGGCGCCTGGCGTCGATGGTGCCGCGGACGTCGAGGTTGGGGCCGAGGCGGGGGAGGACTGACCCCGCATGGTGTCGAGGGCGCCATTCCTCGACTGGGCTGTCGCGCGCCGAGCTCCGCCGGTCCTAGGACTGGCGGTTGCTTTTCGTCTCCGACTGCTGGGGTCGGAGAGACGCTTCCGGTCGCTGAAGCGCGCTGCCGAGGTAGAAGCGTACGCGGTCGTAGGCTCGGGGCCCGGCTGGAGCCTTGCTTCTAGGCTCGGGGCTGTCAGTGCGTCCCGGGGGCGGCCAAGCTTGACCGACGACGTCTACTGGAGGGCGCAGAGACAGGTTGGCACCCGGTGGCGTGGTGCCGGGAGTCGCCGGTTCCGCGCTCTTGGGGGCGTGGAGAGTGAAGCACTCCCTCGACGGGTCGTGCCCCAAAATGAGATGGCTCCAGGGCCACCAGCGAGGGCGCCTTCCGCGTGGAGCCTGGAGGCAGAGATTGCCGCCTTCGTCCGCGACGAAGTCTAGGCTCTCGAAACGGAAGGTCTGCCCAAAGATGAAGGCGGGGGCTTGCCACGATCGACCGTCTCTAGAGACAGTGACCGTGGCGTCTTTGAAGCGGGGGTGAGAGATCGAAACGTCCCCTACTACGAAGCATGGGGCCATCGAAAAACCGAAGCGAAAACACACCAAAGGAGATGTCTACGCGCCCCTTCCTGGCGCGCCAACTATCGGCGTTCTGACCACCGGCACAGTAAAGATACGATCATAAGGGACGGTATGCCTTCGGATTCGATATGGCCTAGTCTGGGATGGACTCAAGGGGATTTTTCGTCTGGTTCGGGCCACTAAGTGGTGTAATACCCTACGTCCAGGGAGCAGATTATCTCAAGGATAATGTTACAAGACGGGGGCCTCTCTCCGCGGGAGAACCCTGGGTGTGGGAAAATTGGAGTGTGCTTGGTGTGGTGTTTTTTCCTCTTTTCTATCGCTCCCCGAGCCTCCCTTTATATAGGGGGAGTCCTGAGGTTACATGCAATGGGTCCTACGCGATTCTGCCGTCTCGCCGACAGGTGGACCCGTCCGTCGTTGTTGACATCACTTCGTTCCGTCCAGGCGCGGTCATGACCCGTCGCGTCGGACATGTTGGCGGGTACCGTAGGACCTGTCCGGCGCTACTGTGCCAGCTACAGTGCTGTCCCATCGCGTGGGGCAATCGTCGCAGCTTTCTGCTGGAGTGTCGTCGTGGTGAATCTCGTCCTGTCTCGTCGGGACGGATGGCAGCTGGTCTTCGAAGTAATTGTACCATAACGCGGTACCTGCCTTTTGGGGGTCATCTCCGAGTGTTATTCTCGAAGCCCGGAGTCTTCGCGCCCTTGCGTGGCCATGAGATAGCCGTCGTAGGTCGTCGTGGAGGGGTCGGCGCCCGTGTCGTTCGACCTTCGATTTTCTCACGTTGGAGCGATCTGTTAGGTGTCTGAGATACGTGATCCCGACAGGAAGCATGTCGCGTGAGGAGATGATTGTTCGCGCATCGCCTTTGAGAGAGCGAGTGGCCCGGTCCGGTCGTCGTCTCCGTTCCTCTCGATCGACAGACAGGGACAGGGTGCTGCTTAATCATGATGATGATACTCCTAAGTTGCTTGCGGGCCCAGGCCCCAGCTGCCATGCACGCATGTGGCCTCTGGTGAGAGGTAGTAGCTCGGCTAGGGCAGGATGAGTGAGAGGTCCAAGCTGTTGGATCGTCCGCCCTTCCTACGGGCCAGGGATAATGGCTTCCATCTGGATCCAGCCTCGATAAGGATTAAATAAAAATAACATGTTGCTTTTAAACATTGCCAAAAGCTGATCGGTTCATAAACGGTTAAAAATTAATCATTTTTACTGCAGTACATAGGTTTAACTTTTACGAAAAAACCAACCGATTTTAGTAATAAGACAGATCGGTTTTCATAAAAAAACGAGTGGTTTCTAACAGTTTGTGAAGCCACGGCCCCGACTGCCTGAACGCCAGGTTCATCAATATTCCTTTGAAGAAAAAGGCACCGTCAGATACGCGATTCAGCGATCTCGCAATTTCTCTCGCTAGCTTTGAAACACGGACCGGTTATTTGTACACGGGCTTAGCGCATGTTCCAGGAACGGTGACCAGTTTCCCTCCCCTAAGCCACACGCTATTGCACGCGAGTAGACTTCCATCAGCCTGCTGGTACGTGCGAAGGTCACGGTCACTTAAATTGACCCGAATTGTTCACCATCCATACATGTCAGATTCCAAACCACACATCTTCAGCCCAGACTAAGAGTTGACAATTACAGAGAAATATCAACACATTTGACCTGAAGGCTTACGACTACCCATTGATTTTATACCGGCCTTACCATAACATGCATGGTCTGGATTCAATGTCTCCCTAGTCCCTACTATTATACTCCTATTGCTTTGTGCGATCAGGGCAGCGAGATAGATATTGTTCAGTGGTCCAGAGGGCACAAAACGCTGGGCACCACAAAACAAAATAGTCATGGAATGACTGATAGCGTGATAAAAGAAAAAAAAAACTCAGACCGAGAGGGGTAAGACCGCCCCACATCATTGCATTGGTGTCAGTAGACCAGTCGGAGGCTGCATCAAATCAGCTAATCATGACCAAAATTACTGCAAACAGTTCCACGAAATCAATATGCCGGCTGATTGCTCGAAGCAGTTATGGATAGTTACACTGGAAACATTCAGTACAAAACACTTGAATAGCCCTGTAGTCATTCAACAAAACTGCCAAGGCGCTGCAACATTCAAAATAAACGTCCGCTTAGCCCGATTAACTGCAGCCATGTGTGTCGTCACCTGTCAATTTTGGTTCTGCCGCGTCTCAGGGACCATGCTACCAGCTATATGGAAGATAACGGAGTTGGATGGATGATGCTCCACATCAAGATCTGTTGAAGACAGGGCAAAGTTTCCAAAAGATTTCAGCCTATATTCCAAAAACGTGCCATAACCAATTGCTCACTCTTCCTCCATCTAGTCCTTTGGCCCAGCATTTTCTTCATCCACCTTATCCTTCGACATTGCATTATCTTCCATCTTGTCCTTTGCGTCAGCATGTTCTTCAAGCTTCATATCCTCTGTAGCCCAATCGCCCTCAGCATTGCCTTGACCTGTCATGTTTTCTTCCTGCATGATGTCATCCTTTGCTTTAACAACGTCTTCCTCCATCTTATTGCTGATAATTGTGTCATTTGTGTCACCATTTTCTTCTACCACCATGCCCTCGTTTGTCTTATCCAGAGCCGCACCAGCAGTGCCATTTTCAGAAGATATCACATCACCATTGTTTTCCGATACCGCTGAAGGTGGCTCATTTGCCTCAGGTGCATAATACTGCATGAACTGCATCTGTTGCACAGAGAAATGGTGCAGTTATGGTGGTGCGGTTTTCGAATGGAAAAAAATAAGTAATAGATATAAGTGGTACTTCACAGCAATATCATAATGAGGCAATGTACCTGACGAAGGTGTTCCAGTCGGAAATTCACTAGATGTCCAATATCTTCGATGCCAGTAACATAATGGATGTTTCCAGTTTCCCCTAGAGGCCGCTCTGTAAATGGAGTACACTCCTCAAGATTCAAAGCAAGCTTATCGGGCCTTTGGAGGAGAAGCTGGAATGTTGGCTGCAATTCGTAACACTGTTCAAAGAGTGAACGGCGACAAAACACATACAAGCCTAGACGAGCACGAGACATAGCCACAATAAGTCTTCTGACATCACGTAGATGACCCACGAAACGGGTACGGACAAGAGAGAGTAAAATGAAATCATTTTGTTGACCCTGGAACTTGTCCACAGTGGTAACCTAGAATGACATATCAATGGATGTCAGAACAGCAAATTAAAAGTAATATAAACTGTTAGCTTATGAACATAGCTCAAACACCATGTTTATTATTAAATTACCTTGTTAGGTGGCTCAATATTCCACGGTTTGCATCTTCTATTGATAACATCACGAATAAGAAGCTTCTGACCATTGTAAGTGGTTAATATCGAAATCTTATTGGCAGGGTAGCCAATAAGACGCATGTATATATACACACTAACAATATATTCAGCCTCTCCTTCATTCTGGTAGAACCAAGGAGAAGGCGCAGATTCACCTCTGCCACGATAATCAGGAACATCAATAAGCTGATACTCAAAAGAAAACCCAGCGTTTGCTTTATGGAAGATAGCTTGCTCACGGACATATGGTAGATCTCCCAACTCTCTGTATCTCCAGTTATAAAGTCTCGCAATACTAGGTCGTGCACGACCCTGAGCATTGAGCTCGATATAAGGAACACCAAGACGAACAAACCTTGTAAAAAGACTCTGGTCCATGTGGCTGTACTTCTGAAAAGCCATGTTCTTCACAACAGGAGGCAACTGATGGTGGTCACCAATAAGAATGCAACGCTTAAGACGAGCATGGCCATCTTCCTGTCGCTGCAGAAGCATTGGTATAAACGTCTCTATCTCTAAAATCTGTGCACTTTCTTCCATCAGCAAATTATCAAATTTGAAACCTAATTGAAGAAAGTCTCTTCTCTTTAATGCTGCATGAGTACATGTCATGGCAACAATCTTGGCCTGCTTAGTCATTAGATAATTTGCTCGCTCCACTGTCGACTTAAGAAGCTCAAAAGCTCTACACTCTTCCAGCTCTTGGAATATGGTCGAAAGATGTTTGAAACAACCTTTGGCCGCATGCATATCTTTCTCAAAAGACTCACCAGTAAAGATAGGTTGTGGGGTATCTGAGAAAAACTCTGAAAATGGGAAACGGTCTTTGACAAAAGTGGGCTTGTCTTCATTTTGCGCACAGGCCGCTAAGAATTGTTCCCAACGAGCATAAACATGTAGCAACCAAAAATATGCTGCAGTTTCACAAGTGTAGCCAACATCTTCTGGAAGGCGCAGAGATCTTGCCAATTTAGAAACTTCACCTAACAGCTCTAGCCGCCGGACAAGCATAGCATTGACACGACCTTGACGACTAAAATCAAGATCAGTTGCCAGCTCTTGCTCACCTTGACCAAGGCGAAGAAGGTACCTAGCAGGCACATCTCTCTGAAAGAAAAGGTTACATCAGATGTCCAGTATCAAAATACATGCAACAGATACTTGGATACAAATATATCAAAATTTTATAGAAAGCGTATCACAGAGAAAAGTCCAGCATGAAATGAAGTGATTCAGCACTCCAGCCCAAGCATAAGGAAAATGAACAGATCAATTTCAGCATTTATACATGTCAAAAAAAATACATGCTAATTAACATAGTTTCATTTTCAGTAAAAATACTTAAATCACTGACTGAACAACTGGAAATGGTCAGAGTAATTTCCACTCAGGCTGGCGCAGTAGCAATAATAAGTTATTAGAAAAACCACATCCACTTGATAAGGTACATTAATCTAAGTAGTAAAAGTTCATATAACAAATTGCATAGTGACAGTACCTGCATTATCTTCTCAAACAAATCATTTAAAGCCTGATTGGAATGGGTTATAATCAGTGTTCTTTGTGACGGACAGTTGTGATAAAGAACATTTAAGATCTGCACAGCTGTATCAGTTTTTCCCGTACCAGGAGGACCAACAACCATTGTCAAGCCAGGTTGAATACCAGATATTATTGCACCAACCTACAAATAAATAGTATAATCAGCATCAAACGTTCAAACTGAATAAGATCCTCCCTGAGCATAAAAGAAAGAATACTACTGTAAGCACACATGTAAGCCCAAAAATATGTAAAGTACACTATAAATATGTAACGTACACTATAAGCAATACATCAATTTGAGAATATGCCATATACTAACACATTCAGTTGGACAAACATTGTTTTGTTTTATATTCTCTTATAGATAGTAATCCCTTCAATCTTATTTACTTAAAATTTGAGCTAAGCAACATTGTAATATGATTGGAGGCAATATTAACACTGGACCAGGGTTTTAGAAACCGCTCTGGCTCTGGTTTTCCAGTGCCAAAAATCAGCCAGCTAGCCATTTTGCTACAGTGCTAGGTTCGATTTTCGACCGAAAACCAGTCATCCGGTGAAACCGGACCAAACCGGTTTCACCGGTTTTCGCGAAAAGTGGCCGGTTTTTACCGGTTTCTAAAATCCTGCACTGGACCAGAATAGGGTATAGCGGTAATTTAGAACTTCAGAGTTGAAAGCTGCATCTTTCCAAAGGCCAAATTGTTAAGGTGCAAGAAATGCTTTAAAATGCCTTAGTACATAATATATTCGTCAAAACACACGCGCCAATCTAAGTTATTGCTTTACTCAGGAATCTGAAGCGTACCTGAGTGGGTGTGAACCTCACTGAGTTCTGTTTTGGTTTATCTTGAGGATATGGCCCAGGATCAGCAGGAATATAAGTCTCAACAATCAGTTTCTCTTTCTCGGACCCTCCATCAGCCATATTATCAGCATTCTTAGCTGTTGAAATGGAGTGCACATTGCCAGGTAAAGCATGACTGCTTTCCCTCATTCTCTTTGAAAGCCTAATCTTAAAAGGCGGACTTGGATGCAGGTTTTCTGTACCATCAGAATTGACGAATGTAACCTAAAAGTAATTGGAGCATTAGAATCATCGAAAATAATATGTAAAAGAAAAATACATCCACCTAGACAAAGAATTGTGAATCAAAGAGTTTACATGGTAATCTGGAAAGCTTTGCTGTACATGGCTTGCATCAACAAAAGTGTCCTTAAAATCTATAACTTCTAGAAGATCAGGCATATTTGTCCACTGTGCAGCAGAAGGGTTTCCATAACCCAAAAATATGTTATGCAACCATTCAGGAACAACACATGTTTCATTCATTAAATCGCGTATGGATTCCAAGATTGCTTTGAAATTATTCTCCTTGGGTTTCCTTCTCATTAAAACATTAAATGTTCCATACACATTCTCTGCACCTTTCTCTTCTGTCTCAGTAACATCAATGTGGTACTGTGCAGTATCTAAGGCAATTCTAACAGTACGCATGTCACCCTTGGGCGGTTTCCACTCTTCTCTTTTTATCCTTCCTGTGAAGTCATTCATGAGAATACCTTCCTCATCACGGATTTCAATGACCTCACAACCCCGTACATATTGCAATCCTAGCCTTTCTGGCACAGTTGATTTTGCAAGCTCTTCAGAGCTAAGAGGTTCAAAAGAAGGGCGGATTGACAGCAAGAAAAGAACATCATGTTCCTTAAGAGCATCCCACTCTGATTTTATCTGCGGCCTGTAGCTTGATATGCTGAAAGTGACATCAGCTGTTACAGCAGAAGGCTTAACTTCTCCAATGTTTGGCTGCTTCACTTCAGTAATCTTAAATTCCTTAATCGGAACAGCCATTCTGGACCATCCACGGAAGGCTGTCTCTCCCTCATTGTTGATATAAGCATGTAAATGAGGAACAGCTTCCTGAATGTCTTCACGAATTTCATAGGTTGATTCAAGCCGAAACAGATTAAAATTCCTTAACAGATAATCATGAAGTGTCAGGAATTGGAGATTGAGTTTCGGTAGGGCAAGACACCCTTCTCCAGAGTAATTAATGCTAGGAACAAGGCTCTCATCCCACATAATCTGCTCATTTGGATAAAGAGGAAGTGCATTCACTGCATCTTTTTGGGATTGACGCTTCTCAAAAAAAGCAACTAGAACTTCAATAAGAAAATCACGCCTTCCACTGCATGGATCTTCCTCTGAGATTAATTTAAGCTGCTTATAAAGGATATATTAGCACCTCAAAAGGAATGCATTCAGATATACAACAACAGTAATAAAGCATTTTAGTCTTGTTTCCAGTTATGTGAGCAAAATAAAAATTCAATGTATAGCAAGAATCATCTAAGGAAATATTGCAGCATGTACCATGAAGGCCAATTTTAAGCTAATTATGCAACTGGTTACTTATCCGAGCAAGTAATAAATGGGGGATAGTTGCTTCCATAGTGGAGATAGTTGATTCCATCAATTCATCGGTGACTAACAGTAGAATTAGACAAAAATTTGTTTTAAGTGAAGCATTCATAAGGAAAGACAAGGATTTATCTGTTAAAACAACATGTTCAAAAGCATATATTGCTGAATTTAGACGCACAATATGTTAAAATATTAAAATTTACTCCATAAACATGTGCTCCCACCGTTCACTTTTAGTTGTCATTTTAGCTCTAGGCACATGAGTTAAGGAGAAGTGAAAAAGATATGGTGCATGAGAAAAAGAAAGATAGAGAGATAGAGATGTATTGAGAGAAAGGTATATTGAGAAGTGAGAATGGCATCTAATGTGGAACAAGTTTTAAATCCTAGAATAACAATTAAAAGTGAACAGAGGCCCGGAGGGAATATATATATTTATATGTAGAGTAAATTTCAGAAAGCTACAACTACTTGTACCATTTTTACACAAGATTATAACTTTTGTCACCTATTTCACAAAACTACAACATTTTTGGTATGTGTATGGATGATGTGGGGCCAGTCCACTTGTGTGATTGACATGTGGGGCCATGTAATAAAAAGTGTACTCCCTCAATCCCAAATTATAAATCATTCTAGCCATCTCTAGTTTTCCCAAATTATAAGTCGTTCTCACTTCCAAATGCTTCTCCACTCTATCTCTTTCCTCCCAGTTTTCTGTACATTCCACCTTTTCCACTCCTTAATTTACGTGCCAAACCCAAAACGCCTTATAAATCGGGACGGAAGTAGTAGGTTTTTGATATATAGGGCTAAAATAGTTTTAGCTTTTTGAAATGGGCCATAAAAGGTGTATTGTTATAACAGCACAAATAGTTGTATGTTTGTGAAATTTACTCTTATATTTATTGTTTATAGGCTTAAAGGTGTCAGTGTATGTCACATATCAGTGCTGATTATGCTGTTTCTGGGGAGGCATATCAAGTGCATTCCCATCTCTGATGGTTTCAAAGTGCAACTATGCTGTTTCTGGGGAGGCATATCAAGTGCATTCCCATCTCTGATGGTTCCAAAGTACAACTATGGGAGGTAATTTGATTCAAACCCGGCAGCCTAGATCAGGGGAAATGGCCTTAAGTCTATATTATCAGATCATAATTTCAAGAGTACCACTGCATTGAAGTTTCTACCAACTCTGCTAGATCACCAAACTGCCCTCAAACTGTCAGGGTTTACATAGTGTCCATTGCTCCACTAACCATGGTGAATGATATCCAAAATGCGGATGCATGAGGATCTAATAACCTAGGCTTCTAGTTTGGGAAAAAGGACACATCATGCACCTTGAAAGCCAAAAGTTGGATAGATGAGGATTCGGGGTAGAATTAGACGCTAAGAGGACATATACGATGTTACTGTGTCATACCTCTTAGGTGTTCCTGTTCCTCAAAATATATTCAAATCATTATGCAATACCTGAACTCTATAAATTCAATGGCTACTGGAGACAAAAATCAGTTAAGAGTAACTTTGTATCTTCCCTGTATTACTGGATTTCCTTGACTTTATACAATTTTTGTGGTATGCTAGCTTGACTCAGTCAATATTATCCTTAGCTAATATCATCATGGTCATTCTTATTTTAAGGATAAGATATCGCATAAGAATGTAAGATCACTAGGGGTGGCCTGAACTGTACATGCAGATTGACACATGTGATCGAGATACTGTTCACATGCATCTAAAAACCTTATAAAATTCAAAGACAACAAGCACAAGCATGTGAAGTAACATGTGAAAACCCCCACCTTGTTACAAACCAGATCTTGCAGTTCCTCATCTGACAAGATAAGCAATTTTTTTGTTAAGTCAGCTCGTTTATGGAGTGAACCAATACTAGACAAGGCAAAATCTCGCAGCTGCAACAATTATAGAATATAAAATATTAGTTCCATTCTGCATTAATGTAGTATATGGTATAAAACCAAGAGATGACAATCAGGTGCACACCTTAGGCACTTGTTTAAATGCTAAAAGTTGAAAAGACTGGAAACGGGAATAGTGAGCTTGCAGGACATCATCATCACTGAGTTGCGTTCCAGAATGATCGTTAATCTCAAAGCCTTCATAAAACTGCAGCAAGTCAACCAACTGTGCAAAAAGGCGTCCCTTTTCATGGGTATAGAGTGCACTTAAGTGGCACTTAGCAACAACAGCAACATCAGCAACTAGGGGCCTCAGGAATCTGCAGATCACAACCAACATAAGTTGTAACAAAATATAACATCAGACAGATGCAACCAAACCCTAATTACACTCTCCAGTAATATTTAACAGAAACCTTGAATGTAGGGATATATATACAGGTTTAAAAAGTGTTCAAGGTGGAAGAAAACCAGGTATTCACAAACTTGTTTTTATGAATACTTGATGCACAAGGCATTTATCATTACAAGGTCAAAACATAGCTTGCGTGATTGTGCATTGCAGCACCGTATGCCTTACACTTAAAAGGATATATAGATGAACCATGCTCATATTGCAGTGACACCGCTACTTTCACTGACTTCAAAGGATACATAGATGAACCAAGCTCATATTACAGTGGTACCTCTACTTTCACGGACCTACAAAGTGAGGCAATTTGCAAACTTGCCAAACTGAATCTTAAGGTGTTGTGGGCTCGTTCATAGGCCGCAAATATGCACGCCGCCGTGTCCAGCAACAAGACGGCTAGAAGTCAGGAGATGGATAAGGGAGAATTGTTAGGTAGTTTGAGTTTGTTATTAGTAGATAAGTGTTAGTTGGTTTATGTTTGTTAGGTCAGGGTCAGCGCCTGTTATATAAAGGCTGTTGTAGTTCTTGTTCAGGATCATTGAGGAATAATAATCTCCATGTTGGGGTGCATTGTTCCTCGGTCACCGTGGCCTCATCGGCCGCTGGCGACAAGGACAATCCACCGCCTTCCTACACCCTGCGTTCCAATCCCAGAGCCCATATACTACTACACTCACCTCTGCGGTCACCTCATGGGCAGCGCCGCCGTAACATAAGGTCTCAGGTTATTAGATCTAAGCAGAACACCCAAATAAATTTCAACAACCCACGGTACAATCTATTGTTGTAAAGGTGCTGGGGAGAAGGAAGCACACACCTTCTAGTAGGAAGCTGGCTCAACATGTCAATCAAAAACTCCATAAATCTCTCACAGTATAGCACACAAGAATCATCAACCTGCCCACTGAATGATTCATTCAACACAGGTTCCTCACCATCTTGATGACTGGATACTATGACCTTTGAATCAAGAATCTACAGTGTGGATTCACGGGAATCAAACAAAATTCACAGCTAGAAACAACAAAATAGTGAAAACAGTTTCGAAGGTTCACCTCCAGGAATTCTTCAATGAGATTCCTAAGGAATTTATTCTCAAGCATTTCCGAAGGATTCGTAGGTTGCTCAGACCTTTTTGTTTCCTTTGCTTCTCTTCTTTTTATTTTTGTCCACTTCTTAATCAATTCAGGGTTAAGGCAAAGTTCCATCTGTGCATGTTTGAACGGAGATAAGAACCCAAACACAAGGAGGGGAAAAGAACATTCTAAAGGGAAGAAAGACTAGAGATACCTGAAGTCGTCCAAAAGAAAGAGTATGCCACAATTTTAGGCTTACTAACTGAAGTATAGTCTCCCGGACTAGTTCATCCTCCAAACTCTGCAGCAAAGCATGATAGATGGCCACCATAAGAACTAAATTTCCACACAGTGTCAGTCACAATAAATATAGTATACATTAAATGGCTAGTTTTAATTTCAAAAAGGTTATAAGGGCAGACTCTCATAAATATAAAAAAAGAATGGAATATTTGTAGTATATAGTCATATAGATATGTACTATACAGATACGTTCCACAAGAACCTATATCAAAACTCAGGGCAAACTTTATTGTGGACGAACAGAAGTAAATAATACATACAGGGTGGAAGCAGAATCAGTTTGTGCTGCAAATAATTTATTGAAGAGAATGTAGTAATAAGCACCTGAAATGCATTTATCATGAACAAGAGGTAGTTCGTTTTTTCTGCCATATTAAGGGTCCTTTCCTGCAAGATAATATCAGAAGATAAGTTTGGAAATAGATTTTGTATTTTCATATATTTTAATAAGGAAAGCATTAGGAAGACTAAAGATATGATATCAACATGAGCACATAAGTTTCAAAGTGGAACTCAAAATACAACTACACGATTTGCACAGCTCACACATAGAAAATTACAAATTTGTAGACAAAAACAAGCAACAAAACATATTATCCCCCTGATTCCCTTCAGCACTATGACCCTGTGACCCTGCACAAAATAAAGTTCTAGCCAACTGAAGACCTTTGCTTTCAGAGAACCAGCATGAGAGAATCTGAGGAAGAGCTTTTGATCCACAAACTATTGCATGGTGCACAAATAAAGAACAGATTGATGAACCACAATCATTACAAAAAATGAAAAGAATAAAATTCAACTGCTAGACATCTCATGCTTTCATAATCAAATCTCTATACTCTGAAGTCTCAATTATGCCACCAACTATATTAGCAGGGAACTACATCACATTACATCTTACAATACATTTTTGAATAAAAGCTGCAGCGTGCTTATGCAAATTGAGTGGCCTCAGTACATCCATGTAACTCTTTCGTAGTATTAGAATAAGTTACACTTTAGTCAGCAGCCATTGGACTGATAAGCAGTCACACTTTTGTTTAAAAAAAGGGAGTGTTAGAACAACAACAGCACCAAAATTAACAAAGGCTCACCAAATACATTACTTCAAGATAGATGCACTAATCCCAATGGTATCATTCATTCAGCTTCACATAATGACTCGTTTTACTGAAACAAAAATTCATAGATAAGAGTGGCAAAATCAACCTGAACCTCTTCCTTGAGCTTAAGAACCCGCCACAGGAACCCCTTAAACGCGTCCTTACGGTCATGGAAGCATGTCCATGCCGCCACATTCTCCCGGAACTGCACACAAGACCCAAACCATGTCAGAAACCCTAGAAATCACCAAAGGTAGCAGCCGTAGCTCTAGCCTGACTCCCATGAGTGAACTAACCTTCTCGTTGACCATGAGTATGATGGACATGACGTGCTCGAAGGAGGCGTCGGCTGGGTCGAAGTGCGGCCAAAGGTAGTTCTCGAGGTACTGGCTGACCTCGAGGATCATGACGCGGTGCAGCGGCACGGTCTTCCGTCCCCGGCCCTCGACGCGGAGCTCGGTGGCGTAGATCTCTTTGACAAGGTCCGCGTCGAAGGCCGCCGCAGCGGCGGGCGTGCCCCAGTGCTCGGCGGCGACGCGGGTGAGACGGTCCCGCTGGATGTCGAGGAGCGTGATGGAGCCGCCGCCGGCGGCAGCCGCTGCGGCCTTGTCGGGCGCCCCCACCGCAGGGGCGGGGGCGGCGTCCGCAGGGAGCGGGTACTCCGCAGCGCGCGGGTGACGGAACTCGAACACGCCGGTGCCGTAGACCTTCGGCATGGCTGCGGACCGTGGGGTTTAGGGTTCGGCGGGGTTTAAAGTTCAGATTGGAGGTAGCCTGGGAAGCTAGTGGCTCTGAAGGAGGAGGCGGCCGCCGCAGCGGCGGAGAGGAGGCACGGGATTTGAAAGGGGATTTAGCCGGAGGCCGCCGCCATTGTTTCAGCACCAGTAGCCGAATGCCGAGGACACCGTAAAGCACTGGCCCATGGTCCGTTCATCCAGCTTCTTCATGTTGCCGTATTTTCCAGTTCTAGCCTAGTTCCAAACATATTTTTACACTCGAACCTGCTAGTAAGCTCCGTTTGGAACGAATGTTCTACAATTTTTTCTATAAAATTAAATTGATTTTTATGAAATACAAAACTTTTTATTTTTGTTTTTTTTTATAAAATTAAACTGATTTTTATAAAATACATATAAAATTCTTACCTTTCAAACGGGACCTAATTCCTATGCTTTTGGATTGCATAGGTTTTTTATAGCAAATCTTACATATTTGATATAAAACTGAACTAATCTCTGTGAGAAATTCCTGTGTTCCAAAGGAACCTTGATATCCTATTTATGCAAGTGAAACTTTTAACTTTTGCCGCTTGCAAAATAAAAAAAAATTCTTGAAACTTCATTTCAAATGTTGCAATGTAAGATGAACCTAAAAATCTGGACCGAAGATTTGCTTAGTTACTATTGTTATTTTGTAAGATTAGCTGTGTGAATGATCTGAGTACAGCTTAAGTATTTAAGAAAGTGCCTCGGATAAAATTAGTCTACTTTGGATTTGAGGAAAAATCCAATTTCCTGCATTTTTCTGAAATTGAATGGATTCATGTACAATTTCTCTGAAATTCTTTAAATGTTTACCATTCTTGTTGAAAAACATTAAACATGTTTGCAAAATGGATGGAAAACCGCAAGAACAAAATCTTTTTGGGTCTATTTTTCACCGGCTACATTACCTTTCAGGGTACCTTATTATGGCGTTATATCAACGAGTTGCTGTATTTTGGACTAGTTCTGGCTTAATCCTTGGCCTAGTCGAAATATTTGTCAGGCCCATGGGCTGACCTCTCCAGTTTAACGTCCATGCTGACTGATTTAAGAAAGCTTATGAAGGAAATCAAGGGCCGCTCTGCCTACCTGTATGTTTCCCATTTTTTTTCAGAAGATGGAGCCAGCCTATGCGTTACAGTCAAACTGTATGTTTCATTTACTATGTCTGGCCACATTGCTTGTTCCCCCTAGGATCCACTTCTTTTTATGGTTACTGTCCAAAAATAAACTTTTAGTTATTGATAATGTTGAAAAGATGAAAATATAGTGTAATAAATGTTTATATTGTCGTGCTGGCGAATAGATAAACCATCCCTTTTTTGAGCGTGCAATAGCTAAGAGAATCTGGTCTGATTTTTGTCCAGTTTGGTAGGACTGGTGATAGGGCTCCTTCGGAATGCAATAATTTTACAGGAAGCATAAAAATTTTTACAGAAATCAATTTATTTTTTAAAAAAATACAAAATAAGAAAAAATCTTTCTTTCCAAGGGGGCCTAATTATGAATCTGTAGCTGCTGAGTGGTTATGTGAAATTCATTTTGCTTAACACACCTACCTCAGCGACTATGTGGGCCACTCAGAAAGTAAGAAATATTTTTTTTTTCAGGATGGCATCAGAGAAAGTGTAACTGTAGTTTGGCGGCAAACTACACAGAAGCTGGAAGCTCCTCTGTCCAGCGAAATATTTGGAAGAATTAACACTATCAAACAACAAGCTTCAGCAAATGTTCAATCGGCCTTGATTGCAGAAGCTGAAGCTCACAGATCAGGCGTTCAAGTGATGGAAGGAACCACTGGAGCAAAGGTAATCCTTGAAGCTGGTTCGCAAGTGCTGGTTCATCCGTGGAACTCCAAGAACTTTGCTGAATTGGAGGAGGTGGCCATGATTCTGGCTGATATCAGAACATTGTTTCAGGCTTCTCATCTTCTTTTTCTGTGACAATTTGTAAACCGTGAAGCAAACTGGGCAGCTCATTTGGGAGCCCAGGAAGCATCACGGTACAGGGCAGCTTTACTTTCTGTTGGCAACATCTTCCAAACTTTCTGCTGAGTTGTTTGCAACGTGATTGTAATTCTGTTCAATACCCTGGAGATATGATCCGGAGCTGCTGGCATGAAAAAAACATGAAGCATCGGAATGATGACGAACGTGAGGTAGATAGATGATGAAATGAAAGCCAGGAGGCTCTGTTGCTGCAACGGCCAATTAATGGAGCATTTTGCTTTTTGTTTTAAACTCAGATACTTTGAACTCTATGGTTTTGCTGATACATTATGCTGGGTATCAGCATTTGATTGGATGTATATAGCACTGATGCTGGTCAAAGAAAGAGTTGGGTATGAAATTCTCCATTAACACCTTGGTATTTGATACTACTTGCCTCTACTCAATAATTCTTTTTGGAAAAAGAATTGACGGCATCCACCTGAAGAACTCAAGTAAATTCCGTCTACTAGAAAAGCAGAGAAACTGATCAAAAGAGGAGAGGGAAAGGTGTGCAGTTCATTGGTCTGATCCAGTATAATCAGTTTCGTCCTTAGCTTTGCACCTCGAATAAAAGCTAAAGGAGGCGATCGAACCAGTCTCCTGTATTTCTTGCGAATCTCGGACTAAACATAAAAGAACATGCGACCGGTTGGCGGTTGCTGTCACAAACACGTGCGACAAACTCGTCGCGAGGTCTTTGGAGCTTCACGTGGGCACTACTACCGCAAATCACCAATTGAATACGGAGTAAATGATATGCACAAATCACGAGTGTTCTTTTTTTCTTACTGTCTTTACTTTAAACGAGGGGATGAGTGGAGGGCAGGCAAGCCGAACTCATATTTCTAACAAACCAAACTCATATTTCAGCTCTTAGCTCGGCTTGACTCGGTTCGGCTCGATACATTTTCAAATAAGTCAAACTCATACTTCACCTTGCTTTGATTACAAGCCAAACCGAGAGCAAGCTGCCCGTGAGCCAACAAGTTTGAAATTGTATCTTATTTCTATTCAAAAAGTATGTCTTCTCATGATAATGATAATGTGAATTGTACATTAAATTTGTTTTTACACTTTGTTTTAAGCAAGAATGTCATAAGGATGATGTCGAGTTTATGCTATTTTCAAAATTGGTGGTGACATAAAATTAATGAAATGATACACTTTGAGATCAAGTGATGAAATTTAAAAACTATTACGGCTTAGTTATTATCTTATTTTTTTTCTAAATTGTTTATTAGATAATCATCTTAATATTAAACATGTCTACAACTTCAAATCTTTTTATCAATATTTGAAATGTTTCCTAATTGTATTTTACATATCGAAGTCGCAAGCTAAACAAGCTAGTTCCAGCTTATATCAAACCAAGCCAAACAGACATTTTAGTTCATTTTATTTTTCAAGCTAAACCAAGCTAGATCTTTTTTTACACGCTCGCCCAAGCCAAACCAAACCGAGCTGAGCTGGCTCGGTGTCCATAATTCTGGGACGACGGAGGAACTATTGCTCCAGCAGTGCGCGTGCAAAGAAAAATGCAGGATCCACACTTCTAAGTGAACTTTTAAATGTGAAATTAATACTGTACTCCATTCAATTTTTTAGTTGATGTCGCTGTTGACTTTTAAATTTATTTTTATTATTTATCTTATTAAAAAAATTGATAAACTTCATATATGTTGATATAATTTGATTTATCATTAGAGATATTTAAACCACAATTTAAAATTTTACATATTTAAATATATTTTTTAATAAAACAAATAGTTAAAATTAATTATAGAAATCAAATAAAGAAAAGAACAGAGAAAGTATACAGTATCCAATAACCAAGCAGAGTGGAGAGGTAACACGCAGTTAATCAAAATCACAGGCAAGCAATAAACTCTCGCTCTTCGGCGATACGTGACGTGTCATGAAGGGCGACCGACCGGATCGATCGATCGACAAGTGCGCGACGAGCTTTTCAGGCTCGATCGACTCAGCAGGTGGCGTACGTGACTCTCGATGTTTCCTCTGTGAAATGTCATTTTAATGCAAATTGGATGAACCGGATCGTGTCGTGTCTCACGTACACCCTTTATCTAGTCAGTTTAATTTCACGCCACGAGTCCTGATCGCGCGCATAACGCAAAGAAGCCATAACCTTTTGCTCACTCAGCTCTCCCTCTCCGCGGCCGCTTTCCCGGCGTGCGTGCGTGTCCGTGGCCAGCACGCCGGCCGTGCACCGCCGCCGTAGCAGCCCTGGAGGATGGCCGGCCGTCCGGCATGTGACGATGATGACTTTTTCCCTGAAAGTTCTTTTGAGGTTTGGTTTTGACCGGACGCACCACCCTCGCTCATCAGTCAACACTCCCTCCCTCTCTGTCTGGTTTATTCAGATGTGCCGACGATGTTCCAGCTCGTCCTGCTCCGACGTTGCACGAGAACGACTGCCTAGCTACTGCTAGTAGTACTGCTGCCTTCGCACATCCAGCAACGGCGCTGGTTGCTTCGTCGTTCTCTCTCTCTCTGCTCGATCTACAGTAGCTCGACGACGCTCATTCATTACCACTGCTCGCTTCGTCAGCAGCTGACTCTTCAAAGACGTCGCATTGCGCCAGTGTCCCCGGACGTACGTAGAAGCACTAGCTGCTGCACGGCTCTGGGCCTCTGGCACTGCCGCCCTTTTGTTTGATCCATCTTTACTTTACGCCATACAGAGGTGAAGACGGGCCAAAAAAAATACTGCTCCTACACAGATGGATCGGTCGTTGGCATGCAGCATCAATACTTGCCCGGAGGTTTTGCACGAGCGAGGGAAGGAAATGACAACAACCGTGGAAAGCGGGCTTCCCAAGCCCCGTTATGCCGCGGCGAGCTCAATGGGCCGATGACGGGGGCCGTGGGAAAATCCGCTTTATGGAGCAGAGGCCTTGCACGAACGAGCAGCAGGAGCTTACACACTAGGCGGTCACGTCGCTCCTGCCCTGCTGCACGGTGGCCAGCCATGGACGTACCTTCTCTTCGCGTACTTCGTTGACAGCTCGAATCGATGCGCGTCGGAAGAAAATCAATCGCGGACGGAGACGTGGCCGCGAAGACGGCCTCTCGTTCGCCTTCTTCGGTCGTACGCCGACGACGCGATTCCATTGTGCCGTTCGTCGTATGATCATTCAGCCCGTAGCAGCCGCTGCGTAAATAATGCTCTGCAGCGTGCTGCTCGTGGGATCTTATTACTTGGATCGAACCACCCAACCAGCATCGTCGGCAGTCGGAGCGGTCCACGGCTCCGGCTGCCGCCGAGGATACCGAATCACTTGGATCTCCTGCTGCGTATCGTATCGATTTCGATTTAGATTGGGAAAGAAAACGATTTACTTACTGTTTCCGGTCTAAAGCGGGGGAGGAGAGGCACCGCATGCAACGGACAGTGGACATCCGGGCCGGCGGCGATCGCGACGGCGCATTGGCTCCTCGCCGCTCGTCTCGCACACGCACGTGCCGGATTATACTCGATCAGTCGCTTCGTCCGTCCCCATGATTCTCTGACGGAACGATCTACGCTGCCGGCGAGACGCGATCGATGCGTGTTCCTTCCCGGCCCGCCAGCGTCGCGTCGGTGCGGCGACGGCGTCCAAAGCTCGCTCGATGGTGCTTCGTAATGGCGATCGATGGCGCGCGAGTGCGATGGCGAATCCCCCCAACCCGGCACTGCGGAAGGGGCAGGGATCGTGTCATGTGCGCTGTCTGACGTCGGGAACATGAAGGGGCATGCAGTGTCGCGGTATATATATTTTTGAAGGGATAGATATTATTCTTCCGAATAACTGTGTGTAGGGCCCCAATGCAAGAACAACGAAAAAGCCTCGCGAGAAGGGCGCGATAATACAAGCCTTCAGAGCCGAGGCGGGGGAGTACTCCGTACAGTAAAACAGCAACGAAAAAAATGGAGGCAGTCAGGCCTAAAAACAGAGCCTCTGCCCTTTTGCTCTGGCAGGGACGGCCTGGTCGATCGTCAGTTGGATCAGCTCAGGTGGTGGTGGCGGCGTCGGCGACAAGCCTGCGCAGGAACTCGTTGACCTCGGCTGGCTCGCGGAGGGAGAAGGAGGCGCTGGTGTCCTTGGGGAACCTGGACACGAGGATCCCGGCGCCCTGTCCCCTGCCGCGAAGCACCTTGAAGGCGTCCTCGTCGGTGCGGTCGTCGCCGATGTAGATCGGGAAGACGTCGGTGCGGTCCGCGTAACCTGTTTAGAAGAGCTCGCCGGTCAGGCACAAACCAGGTTTTGATGTTGCCCAAAGGTAGAACCGTAGAAGGAGATGAATGAAGCCACTCACCGAGCGCCTCGAGCAGGAACTCGAGCGCCTTGCCCTTGTCCCACTTGATCATGGGGCGGACCTCCAGCACCTTGCGCCCCTGGGTCAGCCGCAGCTTCGGGTACTCCTTGAGCACGGACCGGACCAGGTCAGCCAGCGCGCCCCACCTCTGACCGGACAAAGAAACGGAAGAAAAGTTCGTCAGCTCCAGGTGATCGTGATCGAGCAGAGCAGGCACCCAGCACGAGGTAAACGTGTCTGGAAGACTGAAACCCAGCAAGCTGAACAGCGATCCTAGATTCCCAGGCAGGTTTCCTTACGACCTTACCTTCTCGTCGACGCAGCGGAAGTGGACGGACAGGCAGAACTTGTTGTCCTCCACCTTGGCGCCGGGAATGGCGGCCACCTTCGCCGCCAGCAGGTCGCGGACCTCCGAGATCATCGGCAGGAACTCGCGCGCCGGCTGGCACAGCACGGACCTGTTCCCGTCCTGTCAAACGGTCAGACGTCCATAAGTCAGAGTGTTGGTTGCTTAAACAACTCGACGAGGATGAGTTGCGTTTGCGTGCAAGAAGAAGGGAAACGTAAAATACATAGTATATATGTAGTATATATATGGGAAGAAGAAAAGAAAGGAAGTCTTTTTACCTTGCGGTGGTCGTTGGCGTCGGCGGTGGGCCCTCGGATGTCCATCCCGTGGCTCCCGGCGTAGTAGAGCTCCGCCAGCCGCACGAAGCCGAACACCTGCACACGCAGCACCGGCAAGTCGCCGTCTCAGACATCGACATCAATATTCACCGTTCACCAGCAAGTACAGTATCAACAGAGGTAACGGCCCGCGTTTGCGTGGCTGGGCGGTGCGAGGACGAGGAAGGAGAATGAAAGGGACGCAACGGTCGTTCCAGAAGCAGAGGTAGCAGGAGTAATGTACAGTACCTTGTCCCGGCCGCGGCCGCTCACGATCGCCGTCGGGAAGCGCGCCGCCACGCCGCGCACCGCGTCTCTCGTCTGCGTCCACGGGATCGGTGTCAGAGGATGTCAAACAGGAAGCCGCAGAGCAGAGCGTGCTCTGTTTTCGGCCGCGTGCGTGCGTGTCAATGACAGCGGCAACCGGGGGGGGGGGGGGGGGGGGAGGAACAAGGAAGGAAGAGGAGAGGAAGGGGGCGCGCTCACCTCCTCGGTCATGACGGCGCGGTCGGGGTCCTCCACGATCGGGGACAGCGTGCCGTCGTAGTCCAGGAACACCGCGATCTGCTTCCCCTTCGCGGCCGCCGCCAGGGCGTCGAACCGGTCCAACGCCGATGGATGGCGCTCCTGCACAGAAGATTACTCCTAAGTCCTAACTGAGTATACTTTTCTCTCCGAGCCGCCGTCCACGGGATTGAACGAAGCAAAGAAACTACACGAAGCCGTACCAGCCAGTCGTCATGCTCGTTGTCGGCGGCGCCGGGTAGGGGAGCGACGAGCCTGTGCCGCGGCGAGGACGCCTTCATGGAGTCGAGCCACGACCCCATCACGGCGGCCATCTTCCTGAACGAGTCGCCACTGGTCGTCCTCGGCGGCGGGAACGAGAAATGCCGCTCCGCGGCGACGACGGCGTCCGCCTCGGGGACGAGCTTCGTCATGTTCGTCGAGCGACTGTTCCTCAACCCCGGTCAATCAAGCTCGCGGACAAGAGCGGTAGAGATACTACAAGAACAGACGGGCGCGAGGAAGAAGAGGAGCTGATTTGACAGTCGAAGAAGGGAAACGGAGGGGAGGGAACGAACACGGATGGTTCTAGCTTGGTGTGTGGGGAGTTCGGGTGGTGGGGGAGTGTATTTATAGGTAGGGGGAGGAAGGCCTGGCCCACCTTTTTGGTGTTTCCCCCTCTTTCCTTTATTTTATTTTCTGAACAGAAAAAAAATATATGGGAGAAATGTTTCTCACCCTGCCCCTTGATAGTTGAAAAACAGGCACCTCAGGAAATCTCAGGGGGTGGCATTTTTTTAATGATATAAAAACATTGGTGGCTCCATTGTTTTCTACTCCTATTTCGATATGGCCCCTCCTGTTTTGCTGTTTGACAAAATCAGTCTTGTTATTTTATTTTATTTTTGCGAGGGCAGTCCTGTTATTAGACTAGTGGCACTTGCTTTGTTAGGTGCACATGAACTATTTCAATAGTCCAGGGGAGACTAGAGAACAGCGAAAAACATAATAAAAGTTGATAAAAATTCAATTTTTCATTATATAATCAACCGGCAGTTTGAGTCCTTATTACACACAAAGCAACGAACGGTTTGATTCAGTCGACCTTTGCAACAAACTTCAGAGAGCGACTCTGCAGGAGTCACCGCCACCCGCCGTCCACCGATGAGGCCATTTACCAGAAGAAACCCTGTCACCTACAGGGCAAAAAAGACTAGAGAACAGCGAAAAACCCTAGTCCTGTTATTAGACTAGGGGCACTCGCTTTGTTAGGTGCACGTGAACTATTTCAATAGTCCAGGGAAGACTAGAGAACAGCGAAAACAATAACAAAAAGTTGATAAAAAAATCAATTTTTCATTATATAATCAACCGGCAGTTTGGGTCCTTATTACACACAAAGCAACGAACGGTTTGATTCAGTCGACCTTTGCAACAAACTTCAGAGAGCGACTCTGCAGGAGTCACCACCACCCGCCGTCCACCGATGAGGCCATTTACCAGAAGAAACCCTGTCACCTACAGGGCAAAAAAGAAAAAGAAAAAGGAAAACGCCGTGTGTTTAAGTGGCCGACTAACCAACAACAAATGCTTTAACTAACGCGAAGGCGACGGGGGCCCCGCGGCCGCGGACCCTCCCACGTCGGACGTGGTCACCGTTGCGCCGTCGTGTTCCCAGCCGCCACGCCTGCTCGCAGCGGCGCCAGCTCGGACGGCGCCGTCGTGGGGCCCCGAGGCTGGGGACACGCGTTGACTGCGGAGCGCCGCTGCGGCACCGCGTCGGTATTAACCGGACCCCACTTCGTCTGCGTCTATACCGAGTGGTCCCCGTTCCCGGCTATCGCTGTAGTGTGGAGTACTGTAGTATGCGCGTAGCCTATTCACCATTTGGATTCTGGAATAAGAAAAAAAAAAAGGAAATTACCGGATCTTTTCGTATAGTTACCGCATTTCGAAGTCACAAATCATTATGGAGAAAGAGCGGAGAAATTTGGCATGAGATCAAGTACTGCGCGTTGCTTTGCCGTGCGCTTTCCACCGGATCTTGCACGGCTGCTGCTACGGGACAAGCATGTCCTAACCGACCAACGCCCATTGGAAAGCCCTGTCTCCTGATGGATCTGTGGGCCGCCTCGCCTTTATCAGCACCTCTAGAACAGTCTCCTTTCTTCTTCGTTTTTTCTTTCTCGAACTCCAGAATATGAGCTGGATGTACTCTAACTTTAGTTACAATTCCAATTTGCAGTTTGCCCCCTCCTTTTGGCGATGGGGTGAACTAACTGCTGATGTGTCCATCTGGGAGTATATCGGCATTGTTATCCATGCTAGTTTAAATTTTAACTAGACGACGATCATAATTTTAAAATAGAGCGAGTATAAGTTTCAACAGCATACGATGCAATTATTCAAATGCACGCTGTTTTCAGCAGCAAAAAGAAAATGCATGCTGTCTGGAAAGATCTCTGGTTCTCTACACAGTCAAAGTTACAGTCTTCATGCCACTCTCCTGCTATTAACACCGTGCCGGCGCCGCTTCGAGTAGTCTGAGTTGTGCATCTATGCACAATTGCAACTTGGTGCACGCATGCGCCTACAGGGTCGACCGTGTCAGAACTTTAGACTGTTTGTTCTTCGTCCTCTGCTTTCTGGAATCGTAGGACTTGACTTTGCGCTCCTCCTCTGCATCTTGACACAAGTGTTCAGCTGCATGTGTTGGTGCCACTACTGTGCATGATTCTGTTTCTGTCGCATGAACTAGTTGTGACGGGCAAGCGGTTGGAAGGACGACTCCAAGTCTTCTGTCGACGTGACTTTGACCCTGATAAAAAGGAGTTTGCTTTGCTCTGCATGCGCGACTGACTCGCTGACTCACTCCCTCGGGGCGCGGTCCGAGAAGCTGCGCGGCGCCTTCCTGCTCTCTCCTCCTCTCCAAGACACGGAGTCCGACGAAAATGGTTTTGATTTTTACCCAGTTTTGTTTTTGGTTGTACTAGTAAGTAGTACAGCTCCTTCAACTTGTACTGCTACACGGAGCTTCGGGATGAACTGGTCCATAGCAGCCTGTTTTTATCTGGTGATACCAGCTCCGTCCTATAACAACTTTATTTACATAGTACTATTAGAGCTTCAAACATATTGTTAGAAATTTCATGGGAATGTACAATTTTCACAAAAATTATATATAAATTTTATAAAAATTAGTTCAGTCTCACAAGAAAAAAAATATAAAATTAAAATTTTTCCTCCAATCCGAAAACAAAAGCCTTATAGTTTTGATCAACATATATTCAACTAATGTGTTTTATAAATTTAATTATCTTTAATAGTAAAAAAATACTATTCTATACTATGAAAGTATTTTATGACAAATTTAAAAGTAGCTGTGTTGAAGATTCCGGACAGCGTACGGATGCGTCGTTTGCTTGCCGGAGCAAGAAAGCTTGAACGAAAAGGTTAACTTATGGTACCGGTGCCATAAGAAAAAAAAAGATACTGTGTTAGACTGGTAGCACTAGTATTATTAATCAGTTACTCTAGTCAAAGTTCGAAATGCCGCCGTTAACTACGAGACAGCTGCTGGGTTAACCCCAAGGAGTAAACACCCGCCATGTTTTTACATCCCCTAGCACTTTGGGTCACGCATCGTCTCACTGGTTTTTTACGGTTCCTGAGCTGACTCAAGTGTCCCTGCATATATACGTGGCCGTGACAGCGCGCAGGACGATACCTAGACGTTAACCCAAACTACCGTCTCTTAGTTTATGGGACGTTGATGGAATTACTTGGCACACAACCGGTAGCAAGTCACACTAGTGCTTAATTAATTAGCTAAAACTTGTGCTCAACAGAGATGAGTTAGACTACGTGCACACGAAAAATTGCACTTAAAATTATTTTTTTTTTCACAAATCTGACAAATAAAATCTCTTCATAAACACCCTTTACAAATTTAACAGACGAGCTAATCTTACAGATCTTAGGCTCACAAGGACTATTGGTAGTTAATGAAATATAACAACCCGAAACAAATATGTTTTTAATAGGTTTCATTTTGTAAAAAAAAAAATGTAAACAACATTTTTTTTTTGCAGAAACAAGAAAAACATTTTTGCAGGTTAGAGAAATTAATCTACAGTCGAATCCATACTTTCGGAACTATATTTTGTCCATACCCAAACTAAAGTAGTCCTCCTTTTATTAACTAGCCTCGTATTGACTTTGTTTGCATGGCCCTAATTGCGTCTCGTCTCTCCTTGTTGACACTCCGCCCTTTGTTGTGGGCACGGGCGACACGGTTGACAAACACACAGCTACCGGAGGAGTACTTGTGTGGCTGCCGCGCCAACCACTTGGAAGTCATGGGCCTGCATGCCAAAATAAAATGGCAACTTTATTTAATCTACAACTATACATGACTCTTTTAAGGCGTATAGGAGTGTATACATCACAGTCTGTCGGCACAAGTGTCGATTGAAGCTATTGCTCGATCGTCGATAGCTTCCTTTTTTTTTTCTGAACAGATGTTTGATCATGGACTATTACCTGAATGCAGGTGTTAATCATGGATGGAAAGCTGCATGGGATGCAATGTGGCGGCTGGTACTTGGTACACGTGCACATCAAGAAGTCAAGGGACGAAAAGGCTGTGGTGCCCCAGCCGGCAGCCGATAAGCTGAAACCCTCAAAAGGAAGTCGCCTGCGGTCGCGTCGCACGGCGGTCGGTCTCTCGTGGTCGGCGGTTACACCTACCAACCACAAGCGTCGTTTCCGTAATGGTCCAGTGAGGTGTTGCCCTCCCAGTGGACAAGCCCCTGCCGGTGTCTCTCTGTGTGGGCTCGAGCAAGTCAGGTTAACTATATTTGTGATTGCTGTCAAAGTCAAGATCATCTCATTTTTCTAGCACTCAAAACAAATTAAGCAAACACACGGAAACAACAGGGCAAAGCAATCCACGGTTACTTTGACACGCACGCCTTGTGTGCCATCTGCGCGTCGTTAGCGCGTTGGTTAGTTGCGTCCTTCGCTGCCAAGAGGAAAAGGAGATCAAGGATAGCAGCAAAAGGCGGAGCAGACGAGGAGGAGATAGAAAGCCAATGATCTGATCTATCAGTCGGCCGTGTCACAAAGTAGATTGGCTGATATGGAAATGCAAGGTGCAGTGATCTGCTGGCAGCATCAGATCTGCTCTCTCTCTCCCCATCTCTAGAACCCTTTTCACCTACTATAATCTGCAAACATTAGTGTAGCAGAAATGGTAAATTATTGTGCCAGCTAATCCCTATTAAGAAACTTATACACTCTCCGCCCATGACAACAATTTAATTTTTTAAAATTAAAATTCTTGTCCTACAATAAGGCCCTATTTGGTACGCGGGATTCATTCCCTTTCTTGTGTTTTTTCCAGTAAAATTGAATTGTTTTTTTGTAAAATTTTGATAGAATTACTATGAATTTTCTGTGTTCCAAATGGGGTCCAATATAGGAGGTAATTATGATTCAATGTACGATACCGACAAGTTGAAAAATAACATTTGCATATAGCAACACTAAAGGCCCCTTTGGAACGTATAAATTTTACAAGAATCATATAGCAATTTTAAAAGAATCATTTTAATTTTATAGGAAAACGTAGGATTTGGAAGAAAAAAAATCCCATGTTCCAAAGAGGCCAAAATGGAGTTCTCACTAGATCTTAATGGAAGTCTCCACTACAAATCTCTGAATAACCACCCTATTAATTTGGCACACGTAGAGACTCCATTGTGTGCCTACATACCTGCTATGTAACGGTAGACAATAATTGGTAGCTTTAGAAGTCGGTTGTTTTTTTTCCTAATGAAAACATTATTGATCAGATGCCATTCATTATGTACACATTCTCATACAAGAAGCTTGTCACCAACATTTCACATTTCCGGAATAAATAAGTTCCAACAGAAAGTTGTACCTGAGAAACCCACCATGGAAGATCGGATCAGATTATATTTCAGATTAAACTAGCAGCCAAAGGAATAGCATAACAGCCACCTCTTTTTTTTTCTTTGGCTTTAAAACCAATCCACTATTGTACTGATATCTTAATCTAACCCATCAGTAATTTAAATTTTCTTAAATCCTTTTCAAAAAGCACTATTGCATCGATTCGATGGATTTTTTGTTGAATTTTTTCAGATAAAACTGCTTAAATATCACTGTCTTCCTTTGGTGCTTGCAGTATCTGCCAAGATGGTTGCTGACTGTATTAGGCTTATGAGAACTAACTAATGTGGGCCCACCCAAACTCTGGTTAGCTTCTTTTCCTAGTTTAATTTAGGCTGCATCCATAACAGCCGAGGCCATTTCTTAGCCAATGCCATAGAAAAGTTCCTCCATACGAGTATAATTTTTATATTGTTATGCCATTTCTTAAAAAAAAAACATGTTCCTATACTAGTATTTGATGCTTTTGTATAATTACAACAGGATCAGCGTACCATTTTCCTTTTGGCCTCCTTCACGCATCAAAATAAGATATGACCAGTGAAAAGTTAGAATTAGATGAAAATATTGAATTCTCACCAGTATATCAAGGATCTACCAAAATTGCATATACATTCATTATTAGGAAAAGAGTGTTTCTAATGCAACCTGAACCTGACTCGAGTCGTATCATCCTTCAAATGTCAAATCTAAATACCCCTATGTAGCTTAAATAGCTGTAGTCTAAGAAATCTAATTGCATCCATCACAACCTCGAAACTTTTACAACTTTGACAAATAAATATCTTCAGAAATAAATTATTTCAAAAAAAATACACATTATGATAGTTGGTTTTACAATGGATGTAACAACACCATTTACATTTAATTCAACATCATGATTTATTTCGTAATTGATAGTTAAAGTTATTGTGACTTTGATGAAACCTATAAATCTTTATACTCTTGGACACAGGGAGTATAGATTTATCATAAATTTAAATTATCTTCAAATACATGTTGATATATTATTTTAGATCATTTTGTTTACCAAATATAAGATTTGTAATAAAAAATAAAATCACATCAATGGTGCTACCTCTAGCTAGTACGCATAACAAGTGAAAAATAGTGGTCAAATTCTCAAAGTAGGTCATGCTACAGACATTATCACTGACCTGCAAAGTATAATATGAGATAAATTAATGTTGTCAAACACAGATCAAGGATATGATTGGAGCAAATATTTTTACAATATGTCGAGTTTTTGACCATTATAATATATATGGGCAACAATATTCTACTAAGCAAATATCTGAAGCAATTGAACAAGGGCATCTATATCAAAAATATACTTTCAAGGCATCTCTTTTATATGCGAATAGAAAGTAGCCTTTTTGAAGGATCATTTAGGAACTATCCTAACGTAAATACCCTCTCAACAAAATTATTTGTCTTATTTTGTCTTTTCATGCATAAATCCATTTCATTCATATATTATTTTCTTTATTATATGTGTGAATATAAAAGCATAACTTTGATTATGCGTTCATTATTTATTATACTGTACTTGAGATATTTAGTTATATGATGCATATATCTCTAGTCCGGTTAAAATGTGAAAAAAAAACCTGTTAATTTGTAAGATTTATGGGCATCACTTTTATAAATATTTTGTAGCTTGCACAATATGACTTGTGAGAAAAAAATTGTAACAAGTGGCAACATTTGCTCACCATCCAATGGACAAAAAAAAATCTGAACCTCTTGGGGGATGAATTTCTAAATGCTCAAGTTGATCAAATTAAGAGAATAATTCGTTGGCCCGAAATAGCATCCATACCCTTTTGACATAGAGGCTTTCTATACAAAATCTAAATTTGTGCTCCGCATAAATATGTTCACTTTGTTAGAAGAATATATGGAGGTGAAAAAAGTAGAATTTGCATGTGTCGGGATTGACTAGAGGTCTCGGAAAGAGCGTTTAAACACGATATTTTCCTGCGTATATTACTTAAATCATCCCTGATATAGTGATATAGACAGGAAATATGCTACACCTATCTAGGCATATAGTGATATAGACAGGAAATATGCTACACCTATCTAGGCTAAGGATCAGAATAATCATATCGGTCAATGTGCTAAATCAAATTACGTACGGTATCTATAGAATTGTCTTGTCTGACATCCAAGGTCAAATGCTTAAAAGATGTGTCTCGTCATGCATATATTCTTTCTTCATTCGATGATTTTAGCCGCACGAGAGAGTACCACCCGAGACCTAAGGTTTGATACTGCAGAAATGACAAACATTAAAAAAAAAAATACTCCCGCTGTTCTAAAACTGTTATGAACTAGCTTGCGACAATAACTATCCTGGATTTCCTGGGGCTGCATCACGTTCATTCTTTACATTAGAATTGGCAGTGCGAATTAGCAACAGCTAACTGAGTCATGATTAATTTTGGTATGCAAAGGCAGTCTCTAGCTCGTCAGACAAATAATTGGCCGGAGCATATATGTGGCCGCATCTTCATTCGAGGAACAATCGGCTGGGGTAATTCAGGAGACGAGGTTAATCAATCTAGGAGCATTGCTGTTTTGTTCAAGCATAGCGCCATAGCTGCGTCGCTGCTTAGCTCTGTGCGGCATGGAATCCTGGTCGATCGGTGGCGGAACAATTGAACATCACATGCGCGCGCAACTAGTAGCAGCATCGTTTCTTCAGGAAGCACCAATCCATCGTTCAGTGGCCACCGGGCGCCGGTGCTTCCTTTGACCAGCTAGCTGACATCTGAAACCGCGCTCACGCTTGCATGTCGTTCATCAGCTGATCTCGACGGAGCTATTGGCAATTGGCAATTCTAAAGCTTGCTCCATCGGGATGCCAATTGGCAAGTGGCATTTGGCAATGGAGCGCGAATCGGCTAGGCATAGGATCGATCATGTATCAGATGCGGTCAGAAAGGCGAAACAGAGGACGAGCAACTAGCTAGACGGAAACGAACGGACAAAGGCGCGTTGCCTTTTATGCCTGATCCAACGATTGACCAGTCACTACTGAGTCAGCTCGTGCTCGTAAAAAGAGCGTTATATTAGGCAGTCGTTTCCCACAAGTTTCAATCTCCACATGCATTTTCATCCTCGAACGCTGACGCGCATCTCTTTTACTACTTGGCTAAGTTTCTCATGCAGTTCAGTTAATCCGCTCTTCATGTCTGCTAGGAGGTAATAGAACTATTTACTCATTGAGATTTGTGTAAATGAACAGTTCACGTTATTTAGATCACCATAAAATCTGAAGGAGGATTTATATCCTCTTTCTTTCTTCCTTTCCTCTTGTATGACAACTTTGTCATGATCTTAACCATTTATTACATGGAAATGGTTGAGACTGGAGAGATTCAAGGTTGAATATAAGTTTTACTACATTTCAATCTTAATGCCGGGTACAGAGAAAGCAAGCAACAAAGAGTAATATATACAATAATATGGAAAGAGAAGCTTCGAAAACTTACGCGAGCTAGACCACAAGGAAAAAAGAAACTGCTGCTTCTAGAAGTCTAGCTTTAGGGCCCAAAGTAAAGCGGTCACAATAGTCGTACGTGATTAGGTCTGGAGACAGTTCTATCCTTCCGCCCCTGACCCCAAAACAAGCAGCCGATCGAACCGGAAAGTTACGAATTGAATGGGCGAGGCAAGTGATCTGCGTTGGTGGATTTGACATGCGTGGCAGTGGCAGCGACCTGAGAATGTCGGGCGATCCGATTATAAGTGGAGGCACGCGTGTTGTACCTGCGCGTCGTTAGCGTGTGGATTACTAGTGTCCTGAGATGGAAAGGCTACGTGATCTGCTGGCAGAGTGCACATACGCTTCTCCCTTTTACATACATCAACCAACTAAGCCTTCATCGATCATCCTCTTGTGTACGTGTGTCTTCCTAACTGGCATCGGATATACTCCCTCTGTTTTTTAATTGATGTCTCCGTTTATTTTTAAACTTAACTTTGATTATTTGTCTTATTAAAAAAATTTAATAAATTTGACATATTTTGATCTAATTTAATTTATCATTAGAGTTATTTAAATTATAACTTAAAATTTTACACATTCGAGCAATTTTTTTAAATAAAATTAATGTTTAAAGTTGAATTTAAAAATCAACGACGATATTAATTAAAAAACGGAAGGCATGACCTGAACTGGAACTTTGATCTTTCGTTTCTATTATTTTGCTTTTCGATCTAGACCATGTGCTAACGAAGAGCGAAGCTCAAGAAATTGTGCTTTCAGACATCAGACAAAAACCGGGGAGAAAGCGAAGTCGCACTGGACCCTCCACTGAATTATTATTATTTTTTAATTGTAGAGGGAAGTTTCCTAGTACTCCCTAGTAAGATCTATTGAGACTTACGCCATTTTCATGCAGAATTTCTTTGTGCTGAAGAGACCCGTGCATTCCCAGGTGTTCTGTGTAGCGTACATTTGCTTATTTAATAATGAAAACAGGTTTGCTAAGTTACTTTATGGTACAACTATACTGGTACTTTTCACATCTCAAAAGAATGGTAGTACTGATTGGTGTCACTCAGAAAGGTAAACTGCAGCCGTGGGAATCTCTCTGACTCTGACCGGGTTTGGCCGCCACTGACAGTCTGACAGACGCGAAACCTGCATCTTCTTTCAGCTAACAATTCAGACTGTTGTCCTGGTACGCTAAGAATTAGGCCAGGATTCTGTCCAGGGAACAGTTCGTCCTCAGTTTCGTGGCAATTCCGCCGAGACACTGTTGGTCGACGACGCGGCCCGCGCCGCGCGCGGTTGCTTGGCCCTGAGGTTTGGAATCCCTAACAATGGTGCCGGGAACGAGGGCAAGGGCATCATCACCGGCCGGCGAACGCCTTGCTTTGACCGGGAACCGAACCGAACCTGAAACGCTCCGGCGCCGGGCGGCCAGAAAGCCGTGTGCGCCCGTGACCAAACGCCTTGTTTGTTTTATTCGGGATCGGCGGACGGAGTCGGATAGTGGTAGCGGTATCAGTGCGGCCGGGATGGTCAGTTTCCTTCCTTGCCGTCTTCAGTCAGCGCAAGGCACCAATCAGTGGCGCGTTCTGCACATGGGGAATGCGCTGTAAAGCTTGCACGCCGCGCGCTCTGTTTTTTTTTTTTTTTTTAACCTGGACAACTACGATATAGCTGTACTATTTAATGCACGCGCAGCTCACGCTACTCACACAAATACACACTTTTACGAAACTTACACAAATACACACTCTTACGAGACCGAGTCGAGTGAGACGAAGACTGCCAAGTCAGTAAAACCTCTAGTACATTTGATCGATGTAGGGGACCACGACGACCGCACTTTTGGTCCTCGGCCGTTGTCCCGTGGTGTTGACTTGATGCAGGGAGGGAGAGGAAGACTACAGAGTAAGTAAGATCTTGTTACACCATAATATGCCCATGCGAAGAGAGAGCGAGACGGAACGGGAAGAAACCAAAATGTCACGGCGGCGCGATCCATCTCCTGCAGTTGACATTTCAATTGCAGCAGGGGCAGGAGGAGCAATGGAGATACGTTCTGATCCGGTCGAGGGGTCGGAGATACATTTTGAAATTCGCGGTGCCTCAACGCATCTCGTGCTCTATCGCTTGCCTCCACACGTGCGAACGCCAACGGCCGATGCATGGGTAGAGAACACGATGCGGGTGGGCTGAGGCCTGACGGGTGAACAACGCGTCAGGTCGACGAATCCGTATCCGATACGCGATTGCGAGCTCCGCGAATAAGAGCTCGAGAAATTCAAGTCGCCGTCTCTGCCTTATAAGGCCCGAACGCTGGATAAAAGACAGCCCGGTCCGCGGTAATGGTATTGGGCTCGAAATCCCGCTTTTTGAACTACATGGCCCATCAATTTTGCTTTCTGAACTGAGTATTACAGATTCAGATAGAAAATAATTTTAAATTATCAAGTGTTAGTTCCGTGATGAGTAGTTAGTACGCTTCAATATCGCAAAGTTTGACGTAGAAGAGGGTAAGCCAAACGAATCCTAGTTTTAGAGAGGTTTTACCACGCAAGATTATTGCCAACTGACCGAATCCGAACATTTGCAAATTGCACACCGAGGGCGCTTTAGACAGAGTTTTCAGCTTCTGATTCTTTAAATTCACTGATTCTGTAACTAAAAATGATTCACTTTAATTATCTGGAATAACCTATTAGAATCATGACAAAAAATCACTTCACACAATAAAAATCACTTCTTTTGAAAAAAAAACAACAACAATAAAAAGCACGACACTCGAACCGCAAAACAGTTCACCGACGACGAATGATCAAAGACCGATCTGAAGAACAGGGTAAGTGAATCACAGCACAGCGCGACAACCACTAATTATTTATGAAGAAAACGTCAATCAGCCTCGGACAGCATCGTACGCGAGGCAGCGATGCTCAGAAAAGGTGGCAGTACGCAAGCAGAGGAGCCGCCACGGCGGCTACAAGAGCGGTCGTGGCCGTGCCGATCGGAGAGCTTGCTGCAGCGGGAACCGGCGGCGATGCCGTCGCGCCGCCGCTGGCTGAACCCCCACCGGACGCTGACGGTGCTGCAATAACAGGAGACAGAACCAACGTTAACACGTGACTGAAGATGTTTTATGTTTACACAAGAATTGATCAACTGAGACACAAATGATGATAATATTAAGACCGAAGTTTTCCATCAGAAAAGAGGATATTGAAGATTAGATTAACACCGTTCAACTCTATGTGATTATGTGTCAGTTTCGTGGGCTTTCAAGATCTGTTCGCGTCAAACTACAACTGGAAATCAACCCCTCCATTCCCACTCCCAGTTCCAGCAAAAAGACGAGCCAGGCCAACACAAACTACGCAACAGAAACCAACGTCCCCACTTCGGCATGACTTCACAAATCAACATCACACAAAGTTTGGTGATTGGTCACGGCGTGATCCAAAGTGGAAATTCCCTGGTTGTCCTAGGAGGAAGGGAACCCTATTGGACCGGTGGCGCTGTGCTGTGAATCTCTGACTGCAGCGCCCGTGACGTGCCAGCTAGCATGCGCCCGTGACTACAGTAACAACAAAATGCACGGGTCTCTAGGAATTAACTAACAGTCCCTTTTGTAGCATGATCGACAATCTAGTGTCGCATTAAGATTTAACAATGAATTGCTCCAGGTTGGGATGCTAACCTAACCTAAGAGCATTGTGTGCGAGTGCAAAGTACAAACCCCATGGATCGGTACCCTGTTGCAAGATAGGAGTAACAGAAATGACACAGCCACTACTTTTACTAAAATAAAATCATTGGTCTTTAGCAAAGTAAGTTGCACCCTAAAAATTTCTTTCAACTCACACGCATCCGCCTATAATCGTCTAGCTGGTCACATGCAATGTTTTCTTTTAACTCATACTACAACCGAATGTAGAGTTCTTTGCGTCCGGGGAGAGAGCACGCCCATTTCTGACATTCCCGTGAATCAAACGGAACACCACCCTGTGTGACGGAACAATGCCTTTTGTTTTGCATGTGTCACCTTTTTTTTATTCCGGAAAGAAAACCAATTTCCGTCGCGATCTGTTCTGTGATCTGCAACTATTAAGATTCAAATCTCGTTTATTAAGTTTAGGACAAAAAAAATCCTCTTTTTCATCCTAATAAAAGATCTAAAGAAGCCAAAGCAAACGGACTTCATGAAGCACAATCCAGTGGTATGCGTATGCGTCGATTGTGCCTAATACTGCACAGCTACACTTCATCCCTGATGTAAACGAATGTCTCAAGATGGAGATCAGATGGACATCAAGATGACAAAAGCATAACAGGAAAAAGCAGAAACAAAGTCACCATAGAAAAACACTGCAGTGCAAGTATGATATGACGAGAGAGGAGTTACCTTCGGTAGGAGCACCCGTAGCAACTGCAATCGAGCAAAACAAAGATAAAAATGTTAGATCACAACAGAAATTGAATGGCGTGGCAGAGGAGCACCAAACCACTCCTTGAACATAGATCGAAGCAAAAACAGAGAAATAACCCGAAGCATAAGATCTTAAGGAAGAAAATTGGGGGATTTTGGAAGTAAGCACTGGTGACAACTTTTACAGAAAAAGGTGCGCTGAACTACCGGGGCGAACAGAGAAAGGTCAGAGAGAAGCAGGTCAGCATCAGTCACCCACTGTTGCACTTGCTGAATGCCGTGTTGGACGCGCCGCACGCGCCGGGGAGCGCGAGCACGCGCTTCATGTCGATGGGAATGGGGAGGTTCTTGGAGCCCATGGCGGCGCAGAGGCAGTCGACCAGGGCGGGTTTGGCCACGGCGGCCTTGACCTCCCCGCAGCACGTCTTGCTCGGGCGGGTCACGGTGCTCCCCGGAGAGACGTAGTCGAGGCAGTCGGCCAGGCTGGCGGCCGCCGCAACGCAGTCCACCGCGGGCGCCGGCGCCGGGGAGGAGGAGGCCGCGCCCGCCGTGCCGGCGGCGAGAGCGAGGAGGAGGCACGCCATGGCGATGGCGTAGGTGGCGGTGAGCGCCATGGGTGCCGCTGGGTTCGCGGCGGCGAGGCGTGAGTGAGAGTGGTGGTGTCACTAGTGCGCCGGGGGGAGCGGGTGGGGGAGGGAGTTGGTGGAAGGAACGCGGGGAGTGGTCACGAGAGGCGGTCCTGGTCCCGTCTCGCTTGCCTGCCTTTCCGTGTGTCTGCCGCAGCAGGGCGAGGCTGCCAGATGGCTTACGGCCCCGAGGCTGGCTGTGAACAGGCGCTTTGATCCGTCATCATTTTTATCATTACCTAACTTTAATGGTGACTGTGTCCTAAGCTGTCTTTTGTATTTTTTATAAAATAAATAGTTAAAATAATATTAAAATTAACAGTAACAATATTTTAAAATCAAAAAAAGTACCTTTAAAGATATCATCGTGCATGTTATCTGATTGGAACTTTTTGACTAGGGAAATAAGACGCCATAAAACTTGGTCTCGTTCATTTGTATGATTAGCCACTCAAGGAAATGATAAGTTAGTTTGTTTTACCTTTGTCTCAATGAATAATTTTAACTTTGCTATCCGTGCAAATTAGATTTCATATGTTTTACAAAGGTGATATCACAAAAATGTTAAAACTTGTTTTTTCACTTTCTCAATTACATGATGGTATGCCAATTTTATAAAGTATAGGTTTGCATTTTTATATACCAAATAAATGTGTAAAGCTCGTGAATGAGAACACATCACTCACAATCCATGTTACTATCCTAGAAATAATAATATATATTATAGGTTAAATATCGCAACACAACTTCATAAAGAAATCCTCCTAGATATTATAAAGCTAAAACTATGCTACATAAAATGAGAAAAAGATCAAAGTATATAGCAGTGATACAAGGATAAATAAATATATCATAATTTTGATTAGGCGGCTAATGTAACACTTCATTCTCAAATAAATGCTGTTAGGATTGATACTACTTTTTCTAAATTTGTTGCAATTAGGACAATATTTTTAGTTTATTTTAAAATATACTTTTTATTGGAAGATAACAATTTAAAAATAGAAGTTGTATACTTTGACATTAATTTATTCTCTCAATGATATCAATTTAAAAGCGGAGGCAACATTAGCTATTATTTAGCTCTAACATTTACGAGTAACATGAGCCGTAAACTCCGTATATTTAAATTGCCAACGATAGGCCAGCAAAGTCACAAAGCATGCTCTGCAAAAACGTCTCGCCCTTTCTATCCATAACCCAAGTTCGGAGGCAAGCAATAGAAACGGGTTGCGCACCCGGCTGAGTTCCACCCCGATCCAATAAATTTCTACTACTCCAGCTCTCCATGTCCGGGACCTCCGGGTCCGTCGCCCGTTTTCTCGAATTGGCACTTGGCAGATCCTCGCGATGGGAGCACAGGCCGAGGACAACGCGCCTCCGCGACCCGCCGCCAGCGAGCCCGCAGCCACGGCGAGGGCGCAGCCCATCACCGCCGCGCAATTCCTCTCCTGGAAACAGCGCAAGGTCCCTTCTTCCTCTTTTCCCCAACTAGAGAGTTTGTCTGCACGCTACCTCTTGCTACCAATTTAGGGCTGTTACTTTTTTATTATGATGCAATTCGTTGTGAATTAAGAGAGTATCTGACTTTAATGGTGTGATTATTCGGAGTTTCCGCTTTGCTAGGATATGGAGTTATCGTGAAAAACGTGAGTTTCGTATCTTTTTTTTTTAGTTCATGTTGTCTAGTTTCCCTAGCTACCTGGCATCCTAAATTAACTTACATTTGCCCACGGAACATGATGCACAATTGGATATGAAGGTTTGGTTTCTTGGGATTTTGTTATTGTTAATTGATAGACATTTTCTATCATGTTGAACTCGTCTTCTTGATGGCTATTAAGTGCCCTTGCGTATTACTCCCTCCGGTCTTAAATTATTGACACTGTTGATTTCTAACATCAACTTTGGCCATTTATCTTATTCAAAAATATTGTGGCAATGTATAAAACTATTAGTCATGTTTTAAATACCACTAATGATAAAACAAATAATAACAAAACTTTTCATATTTGAACAATTTTTTTTTGAATAAGGCAAATGGTGAAAGTTGATACTAGAAGTCAATATTTTAAAACCGGAGGGAGTATTTTGGTGCTTGTAGTCAATCGACCATCTTCTTGTGAAATGAAGTCTCATTTATGGTATTTTGATCCTTTGTGTTCCATTGACATGAGCTCTGAGTTCTGAGCTTTGTGAAGTTGTAATCAGATTCTTATATATATTGCCTTCTGAGAGAACAACTATGACATCTTATTTTTTTTGTTTTAAAATTATTGTTTATAATTTCTAGCAATTCGTAGTGCTCTAATTTGTATTTCTTGCACATTACATTGCCTTGCATATTTACTTGTGAAAACATCACATATCTGCTGCCTTCATTAAACTGTTCCCTAAGTGCAATTGACAACTGATTTCTAACTAATTTATATTTTAAAAGATTCAATTTCACATTTCTCAATCATATTACGAGAGATCAATAGACATCTCAGAATATCAGTAAAGTTTTAGATGAAATTGTATTCAGGTTCAGGCAGGCCATAGCAAGGTTCATCTAATTATTTTTTTTACGTTGTAGAGTTCCCTTGTTTGATGACAAATACATGTTGAGTTCACATCATATTTTCATGCTTTGCTCTTAGACAAAGCAAAAGATCCTCTGAGCTTTGGTAATGACTTGCAGTTCTATTTTCTTGCTAATACGATGTTGTCGTTTTATCTTTTACTCTTGTTCCCTTGTGATTATAAAATTTTAGTAAATTGATATCTGTCTCATTTACAATAAGATGTTTGTGTTTCCTTGCCCTTTTAAAGTCTAAAAATGTGTGAGACTTTGTTAGATGTCGGGTGTAACATTATACTAGTATTACCTTGCCCTTGTATGTGGCCATCTCAAATCACGTCAGCTTTTTAATAATGACACATTGAGCCCGTGACTAGTTTTTCTGTCTTTGATATCTACTTTTTTTAGGGGGGGGGGGGGGTCGTGAGTTTCTGAATGACCCTCATTGTGTTGTGAACCAGGAAGCTTGTTGTGGTGAAAAAATATTGTTTGACTATGTTTTGGATAACTGGTGTCGAAATAATGATTTCTGTTAATTTAGAACCTATAACTTTTTGTTTGACTAATCCATGTATTTCCTCTGACACCCATCGCAAAAAAAAAGTATTTCCTTTGACACTGTTCAACATCTAGTAGCTCAGCTCTACAATATTCTTGTGATGGTCTAGAAGCCTCAGATATTAAAAAAAAAACAGTGAGAGATCGAGCCAAAATTTTTGCTTGTGGATATAAGTATATAACCAAAATGCTTGAATATCAATGTTCATTGTTTACTAGGACTGGGAGACTGTGCTAATTTTGATATTTACTCAGGGTCATTTTGTGCCATAGTTGGTTATATCTTAATCTTTGTTTCTCTAACTTGAGAAACTGTGGCCAGATATAATCGTAGAAATAGCAAGCTTCAGATATAATCGTAGAAATAGCAAGCTTTGATTTATTGTTGTTGATTAACTGGGGGTCAGTATAGTTTTTCTTATACAGTTTAAATGTGGGAAGTAAGACGTTAATTTGTCAACATTATTTTTTGAACTTCAGGATGCTGCGGAATCTGCAAGGAAGGCTGAAGCCGCTCAGAAGCGTGCCACGGACATAGCTTCAGGAGCGGTGCCAATGAATGGCAGAGAGCTGTTCCAGCATGAGCCCTGGGTTTTCGACAACAATATTTACTAAATTATATAGATCCACCATGGAGCTTCCCCCAAACTGTTTGTTTTTATGGGATTTGTAAAACACTGCATTTGGTTGTGTAATTTCTGGAAAAGAAGTCAGTCTGTACTGGTTATGACAAACCGAGTCATTGTTGCCAAATGTATCCTTCCGTCTCCCTGTTTTAGTTTACTGGTTATGACAAACTGAGTCATGTTGTTGCCAAAATGATCAGTTCTAGCATCAACACATCATAAGAAGCGAAAGAATCGTCTCCACATCGAACCATAGAACTGACATTGACAGACCTGCTGGATAGGCTGTTGCTCGTGGTCTCTTCATTCTAAGGTATCGGAGTCGCATTGGGGAGGGAGGTAGGGAATAGATTTTCTACACTTCATTATTTGATCACATATAGGCGTATGAAAAATGAGAAATGAGCGACTGGTTTGGGATTGAGATTTAAAAGAAGTGGATAAATAAAAAAATCTTTTACATTATTTTTCAATCCCAATTTTACCTTAATTCCCAGTTGCTATATGCCACTATATGACTTTTGTCATGCCTCACCAAACAAATGTAACAGTTTGGGTTGGCTCCAAAATTTGAATGCCATACAAAACACCAAAACAAAACTACAACAGTACCTAGTAAGAAAGGCTTTAAAAAAACTCATCCGTAATTCTACACGTGCTGGAACTATTCATGTCTTAATCACGAATGCATAGTTCTACCCCTATCCAAGTTACTCATGGTTTTTAAATATCACACCGTTAAACTTTTAACATCAACTTTGACTATTTTTCTTATTAAAAAAATTGTTCAAATATGTAAACTTCGTATTCTTACCATTAGTAATAAAGAAAATTATAACAAAATATATAATATTTATCATACTTTTTTAAATAATATAAATGATCAAAGATGATATTAAAAGTCAATGGTGTCAGTTTCAGTGTAGAAACGTTTCTAGTCAGAAACAGAATCATTTCAAAAATTGTTTGGCAAATTTTAGTGATTCAACAAAATCAAAAGGATTGGAACAACTTTGGAAATCTTTAAAAATTTAAGAGAACTTTTTAAAATTCCCGAAAATTAACCGTTCAAAAAAATTTCAAAACTAAAAATATTCTTTAATATTTCTGAATTTTTTTAAGTTTGGAACGGCGTCCACCGTTTCGCAGGCGAAAAACCTTTTTGGCCGTTTCATTTCAACGCCGGTAGTCAAAATCTCCAATCGTTGCGATCGGATTCACTGGCGAATCAATTCTGTTTTTAGCCCTTTGCTCTGTTTCTACTGATTCACGTTAGAATCGAAATTGATTCTTCCGGTTCTGATTCTCAAACAGAATTTAAAAGCTCTGTTAAATACTATTTTTCAGAGAAGTGATTAATCGAAATAAACTAAAGAGTGAGTTGAAAAGAGTATTTTCTTTTTATTCTGTGAAGTGATTATCTGTATTAATTATAAAAGTTTATTTAAAAAATCAAAAGCTAAGAGCTCTGTAAAAAGACCCTTAAAACGGAAGGATACATATTTGTTAAGAGAACATTTAAATCCCGAATGGAAAGTAAGAATTTCACAAGAAGAATGTGAAATAATGCCACATTCTAAACCAGGACTCAACCTACATGTCAGTGACGTTAGAGAATAATCCCCCCCATTTGTGGTGGCCCTCCCATGGACCCCATATGCCAGCCGCGTCATAACATCAAACTACTCTATCGGCTTTCCGTCCCCCGCATTCCCACCGCATCATTCCCTCCTCCCTCGCCACTCGCCACCGCCGTCAGCTTCGCTCGTACCGCGCCGCGGCCCCCAAACCCTAGCGCTCCAACACAGCAGCTGCGGGGGGAGGCGAGCAGCTCGAAACCCCCCTGATTCTCCTTCCACTCGCTGCCAATCTTGCCTCCACGTGTCCCCTCTCCGCCGTCCGTCTGTATTTCGTTCGAGATTTTTCTTTTTGGGAATTTTTTGTGGTGCTTTCTTGGTTGTTTATTTCAGGAGACCGTGGCCTCGGAGGATTCGCGGCGCCTGGTGCGTGGAATCAACTCTTCGTGTCTCTCTTTTGCGATTGGTTTTGGTAGATTTTGCGCGGGGTTTGTTTTTTATCTGACGGGTCCCTGTTTCTAGGGCTAGGGTTTTGGCGACTCCCTGAAGGGTCTGCGTCATCTGTTCAGTACGATCTCTCGGCACAAGGATTGTTGTCAGGTGAGCGATACTCGGCTGCCCTTCTATGTTGTTCTCTGTGAGATGCGCTATTTGTCCAACAGGGGGATTTAGGAGTGGTGTAGTTTCAGGTTTCCTTTATATGTGGGTCTTGTCTGTGAGATGGTTTTGGATGTCATTTCTGTTTAATAGCATTGGAAAGCAATGATAGTTCATGTTATTATTTATGTTTCCTCAAAGACACATTGTCGATTTTTTGCTGCCCGTGACATGTGCACATGATCAGATGTAGTGTTAATTGAACACAGGCAATCAGTTAAGTGTCGGGAATCCTACAGTATGCTTGTATATCACTCTCTGTGTGTTGCATATATTGTTCTACAGCGAGGGATTTAGGACAGTTGTAGTGTGAGGTTTCCAATATATGTTGATATGTCCTTGATTTATGAATGCATGCCAGTGAGATGGTTGAAATGCCTTGCAGTTAAAAATCTGCCTTCGGTATGTTTGGTGGAGTGTCGTGTAGAATCTATTGAACTTGATAATTTTGCTGTGACATTTTTGTGTTAGGTTTTTTGCTTTTTCTTCTATTGATTTACCTTTGCATAAACTTTAAAAAAAAATCAGCATAAACAACCAACTTGTTCAAAGGAGCTGCATTATTACTGTTCATTGTTCCCACTTGTATATAGTTGACAGCAATTTAGCAATTTTATTAACCTGACCTGATAACGTGGATGCTAATTTAATTGCTTTCTTCTGTTGGCAGTTACCATGTCATCATATCCTGTGCTAAACAGCCGACCAATCGATCAGTGGAGGGTTACTGATCTGAAGGATGAACTCCGTAAGAGGAGGCTCCCTGTCAAAGGTTTGAAAGAGGAACTTGTGAGGCGACTCTTTGATTCCATTCAGAGTGAGCAAGCTGCTAGCAAAGCAACTGAAGATGTGGGGCTGACCGCAGCTGATGATTGGCAGCCTAATGTAAATGTTACTCAGGAAACTACAGTTACTACTACTGCTACTACTACTACAGAAGTTCGTGAAGAAATTGCGGTTCATTTCACTCAGCAAGTTGAAGTTCCTGGCTCTGGAGTTGGCGGGGAATCCATGATTTCTGCTGTCAGTGAGCCTTCCACTATTGATATTGAGGCTTCCTTAAGTGCAACCGCAGAAGGCGAAGGAGAAATGCCAGGATCAAATGCTGGAGAAAATCTGGCATCTCAAGAAGTGCAAACCCATACTTATAGTACCCCTAAGCCTGTTATTGAGCATACCTCAGATGTTTGCACCAATGAGACAATCATTGCCAATGATGAGATCAGTACTGATATGAAGTCGGACTTGACTGCTCCTGAAGTCACTTCTGATATCACTGAACCAAGCAAAATTCAGAAGCAAGATTCTATTCCAGCTCCTACGGACGCATCTGATGGCACATCAGATGCTGATCCTATGGATACTGATGTTACAGCTGCGCCAGTAAGCAATGATGGAGCACCTAACAATGGTTTGGGTTCTTCAATTTATGATGAGCACAATTATTCTAAGATCTTGAACGAGGAGCGCGAGACCATCACATCAAAACCAAATAACCAGGTACCTGAGGTTACCCCAGATTTAGGGTCTCAAATTAAGTGTGAGTTGATTTCTAGCGATGATATATCAACTAACAAAAAGAATAATGTAGAGGATAACTTGAATGCTAATAATTTTGATTTAGAACTAGAGGTTAAGCCGAAGATGGTTGAACCATCATCCGGCATTACTTCCTTAGGTGGAGATTTGCAGCCTCTGGATGATGAAAAAGAGCTGGTTAAGAACCAGTCCTCTTTTGAAGACATAGACGCGACAGATAATGTGAACTCATACAAGAAAGATAGTCCTGAAGGTGGTTCTCCAGAGAAATTAAATTTAGACAGGAGTTCAGGTGATGAGTCAATGGAGGAGGATGTCCTGGAGATTAAGCAAGCTGAGTCCAATATAAAATCTGATGACCTCAAAGGAACTGTTGATCTTAGCTCAAACGATGTGAATGAGGTAGCACTCCCTGATTCTCTTGTTGAGGCTTCCTCTGTTGATACCAAGAAAATTATAGCTGAAGAAAATGCAGCTTCAGCAGAAAAGAGGAAACTTGAAGGTTTGTACCCTTCTCTCCTTTCAGAACTGTTTTCTCCTAAAGTTTCTTAAAATTATTTGAAGTTTTTTTTATTGCCCCTTACGTGCATCGTGGTTTTCGTCATACTTTCTGCATATGTCATAAGCTTACCTGGCATGGCAATAATTTGAAAAATGAACATTGAGTCATATGATCTTGCCATTCTGATTGCTGTTGCACTTGCACATATATTTATACCAGCTTGTTTGCTCTGTTTTGATCCACTGTGGCTTTATAGTCATGTGAAACCTTTACTTTATTTGCATTTTTTTAAGAAATAGTTTTGTGGAGATCACCCACAATGAAGGGGGGGCCCTGGCGCAGTGGTAAAGCTGTTGCTTTGTGACCATGGTCTCAGTTTTAAGTCATAGAAATAGCCTCTTGCAGAAATGCAGGGAAAAGCTGTTTACAAAAACCCAAAGCAGTCAGGCCCTTCCCCAAACCCTGCTATGTGCATCGGGCTGCTCCTAGATCACCCACAAGGAGAAATGCTTATTCGGAATTTTCATTTATGCTAGGAGATTCCCTTCCCTCAAGTATAATGTATTGTTACTTAAAACATAATTTTCTAGCAGCACGAACGTTATGCTGTCCAATGAAATCTTTCAGCATGAGAAAATTTGATCTAGCTGTATAACTTTGCATAGGCTTCTAGCTATGATCAATTTGGTTATCGAGTCATTGAAGATTTGGATATAATCATTGATATTGTTGGTGAAGTAGCTATCTGACATCTTGAGGTTTGCAAAATCAAATATGTAAGGTCTCTTTGATTTTCTCTAACCCTGATTGAATGCACAGCTGAAGAAAGTGTTGCAAACACTGAACCAATCAAACGACAGCGTCGATGGACTGGAGAAAGCGGCAAAGTTCCAGAAAGACAACTGTTGAGTCAAACTGTTTCTGAAACTCCTAAAGATGTTTTTCAGCCTGCTTTGAAACGTTCGTTTGGGAGATCTGATTCTACGGCCAGTGGAGATTCTCAGAAGGAGCGGATTGGTGAGTTGTCTCCTTGCTGATCCTCTTTTCTCCATGTCCATATTTATGCTTGATCATTGAGTGTTTTGAATCCTAATTCTCTTTCTTATTTATGTTCCAGTGCCACCATCCCAGAAACCTGCGACAACTTCCTTGAGAATCGACAAATTTGTGCGTCCATTTACCCTGAAAGCTGTGCAAGAGCTTCTTGGTAAAACTGGATCGGTACAAAGCTTCTGGATGGATCATATCAAGACCCATTGCTATGTTACAGTATGTTCTATTTGCTCTTCCAATACTTGTGTGCAGTGTGCTTAACTTTGTTATTTATTCCATCACATTGCAGTACATAAAAAAACATTAAAGTCATTTGTCCATATCCAAATGTTCGTCGTGCATAGGATACATTGTTCTACTCCATTTTTGACACATTGAAGTGTAAGAAATAATAATTATGGTAAGCATGATGATGGATTCTTTCTCTTGTAATTGTTGCAATAAAATAAAAATTATGCTAAGCAGACTGATGTTCAATATATAATAACCCTGATACTGGGCAAGTTATATTTATTCTGGTGTTTTGAATCAACACTGTACTGATAAGTGATAATTCTTAGTTTTTGATATGTGGAAGTGAGCTTGAAAAATGAGAATGTAGTTGGCTGGACAGCATTGCCTGTGTGCTGCTTGTTTAATAGTCTGTATGTGACTGTTCAGACAAAGTTTGTATTACACTAACTTCATTTTGCACCTTTGATGTGCAGTACTCCTCGGTAGACGAAGCTGTTGCTACTAGGAATGCTGTCTACAACCTACAGTGGCCTCCAAACAATGGCAATCATTTGGTTGCTGAATTTGTCGATCCTCAAGAAGTGAAACTGAAGCTTGAACCCCCTCCCCCACCAGCAGCTCCTGTTAGCCCAGCTACTGCCACAAGGGCACCTACTGCTCAATCATCCCAGGCTAATCCAAATTTGCTGCGCCAGGTAGCCAGTCCAAGGGAGCAATTGCCTCCGCCACTGCCCCTTGCTAAGCCCCCTACATCTGATCCAGCATCAGCAAGAGAGAGGCTTCCACCCACTCCAAAGAAACCAGAACCTCCTGTTGTGACACTTGATGATCTCTTCAGGAAGACACAAGCATCTCCAAGGATTTACTATCTGCCTTTATCAGAAGAGGAGGTGGCAGCCAAACTTGCCGAACAGGGCAAAGGAAAACTTGAATGATTGCATTGGCCTCCATTTCTAGGAAGTAGTGTGTTGCGGTATGCATATGTTCTCTTGATGTGCCTTTTACGTTACCTTTTTTTTTTGTAGAAAAATTGTGGTATCTTATTCTGTTTCTCTTCCAGGAACTTGACATGCTGTGGTTGTCAGCTGGCATGTGCTACTGCTGCTGTTCATTTGAAATAGCTTTGCGGCAGAAGAGAAGTTAGTTTTGTTTTGATGTCTCCATCTAGAGTCTGTCTGATACTTGGATTAGTCTTGGATACTTGGTAATTTCGCGGCCTGGTATTTGTTGAGACTCATGTTCTTGATTAAAAATCAGTCAGGAGGACGCTGTGTTGAAATACTGGATTGATTTTTATCATGGGTCAACAGTGGCAGCATTCGATGACGTGAATTGAGCAAAGCGATTAGGTGTAATTGTTTACTTCTTTATCTTTACTATTATTTTATACTTAAAAAATGCCAGTTGGTGGCTCAATGTTGTTCCTTCTCCCTCCTGTCCCAAAATCGCGTGCGAGAGCAAGCATCTGTAGGTGTTAGCATTTTCAAGATCCAGCAGCAGCAGATGCTTGGTCCTCCACAAGGTGAGAAAATGATTGGAACCCCGAATAAGCAGCTGAAAGGAGTTGACAAGACCGAACTAGAAAGAACAATGCATGGGTAGCAAAAAGAAGTATAAATTTCACAGCCCACTTAGAAGCTACTAATGTATATAAGAAGTTATAAAGTAGACAAATTTAATTAAGATAGATGTTGAGTGGATTGTTGCAAATCGCTGCCTAGTCTGGGCAATCGGGCAGCCCGGCACGGCACGACTGGCCCAGCAAACCAACGGCCTGTTCCAGCGAAACAGTACAAAAATAAGCAGTGGAGGGGTTTAAACCCGTGACCAAGCCCTAAGGGCATTGAACGTGGGGACTTACCACTGAAGCATGCTTTTGGTTGTGACTAAAGGCAACGAGTAATTCTATTTAATATACAAATATAAATAAGCCGTGCCGTGCCGTGCCGAACTTTCGGCTCAAGCACGGCCCGTGCCGACACAACACGAAGGCTCAAGCACGCCCGTGCCGGCACAACACGAATTTGAACGAGCGAGGCCCGTGCTCGTGCCATGTCAAATAGATCGGGTTTCGTGTCGGCCCATTTGCGTCGCCCAGTTGCCCAGCTATATCCCCGTCATTAAGGTTGCTTAACAAGTTTGATGTTTCCATTTACGTGCCAATTTGCTTGTAGCCGTCTATCTCTTGCCGATCGAGGCCAATGGATTCATCCAGTTTGGTTCCTGTTGGTTGAGACTTGAGACGACCTCCTTAACTTTCTTTTCTCTCGACTAAAAAACGGAAGAAACACAGAAGGAGAACACCGATTCCAAGAGCACGGTGCAGTCTGCTGTCCTCAGTGTGGATTCCCTCAGTGTCCACAAGCCACCGCAGCGGTAATGGAGGCGGCGGCTTCACGGTACGAAGACGAGTCAACAGCCACCGCAGTAACGCTCGTGGCCGTGTGCGTCGCCGGAAAAAAGAGATATCTAACATAATTTTGTTGCGTTTTTGTTACATCTAGAAACTAAATTAGAAACTCGGATAACTATGTAAGAAAAAAACTATAAATATCCTAACAGGTCACCCACCACCGATAATCCAAGAAGAAGAAGAATCACAAAAGCACGCCACAAAAACTGACCACCAACATCTGCGGCGATCCAGATGGAACAAGGAACGCTGCAGCCTTCCGGCGCCGGTCACCTCCTCGACGACCTGATCATCGAAATACTCATCCGCCTCCCGGCGCGCTCCGTCTGCCGTTTCCGCACCGTGAGCAAGTCCTGGCACGCGCTCGCCACCGACGCCCGCGCGCCCTCCGCCCTCGCCGTCATCAGCGCGCAGACGACGTTCTCGAAAGAAAGCATGTGGGAGGCGAACGTGGACGCGTACAACTTCAGCTTCTTCCGCGACGTCGATCCGACGTCCTCCGGTCCTGCAGGCCGCGACGACGTCGACCACCGGTCTCTACGCGCGCTGATCACCTTCCAACTTCCGAGCTGAACCGTGTCAGGGTTCGTGGGCTCCTGGGACGGCGACGTGTGCGTGGAGATCAGGACGCTGGTGTTGATGAGACGGGGCCTCCCGGTGGACTCGTACGTCCTCTTCAACCCGCTCACCAGGGCTTGCACCGTCGTGCCGGCGCCGGCGGCCGCGCGATACGGCGTCGTCCTCGGCGCGTACGCGCACCCCGTCACGGGCGTCTTCCACCTCCTGCACTCTTGCCTTGACGAAGGTGAGCTCTCCGCAAGGATCCTCAAGGTGGACGACGATCCGGTCGGCTGGCGAGAGATTCCGGAGCCGTCAGATTCTAACACGGCCTCGGTGCTCCAGAGAGTGTATGAAAATACGTCCACCCGCCGCACCTTCCCCCTAGTCTGCGATTGGCGCAGTGTGGAGATGGCTGCCACTCTCCGCGGCAAGTTGCACTGGCTTCACGTTCCCGACTCCGCCGGCGGCCACTCCCAGCTGCTCGTGTTCGACATGCTGAAGGGGGAGTTTGTTGGCACGATACAAGCGCCGCAGCAGGTTTCGGTGAAAGGCGTCCTGTTCAGACGGATCTCCGAGGTCTCGGGTAAGCTGTGCCTCTTCTTCCTGTCGCCGTCCACGGAGAAAGTTGAGATCTGGGTGCTGGAGGACTACGAGGGACAGAGATGGAAGATAACGAAGCGGAGCAACGCGGCTCCTCTCTCGCCGCGCAGCTCCCTAATGGCTTGGCTGCGCAGCTCCCAATGGGAAGACGAGGAGATCGTACTACGCAGCGTCGACAACATCTCCGTGTACCGCGACGTCCAGCTCCGGAGACTGCGCGATACCAGCGACCAAGCGAGCTCCCGGATCAAGATGCACCAGGAGAGCCTTGTGCCGGCGGAGGTCGCCTTCGGCGCGAGCGCACGCGTCGTGCCGCACACGTACCCGGGGATACCACTGTTCCTGTCCTCCGTCGACGATTTCGCCATCGCCATCTGCCCCAGGGTCCCGTTGGCCGATGTTGGCAGGTTTCCGAGAGGAGGATGGATGCGGGCGATTGCACGGCAATAGTTTGATACCTGTGTTCTGATGCACGGATGAAGAAGCTAGCTAATTAATCATGCCGTTTGGTACATCTGTTTGTCTCGTTTTCAAGAGCAAAAAATACGAGCACTTCAAAAGTTTAAATGTTGGCTTCCCTGCTATTCAATTATAGACAAAAGAAATGTTTCCCATGTACATTTTCCTGCTATTCAATTATGGACAGGAAATTTTTCACACGCACATTTTCATTGTTTCAGCGAAATGATTTAAGACATTTACAAAATCTAGATCTGCATGTGTTCCGGGTCGTGAATCGTGCGTGTGGGCATGCTGGTTTGTCAGATAGCGCGTGAGAGACTTGTCTGATGAGTGCGTGTTGTCAGACCGAGAAGGGATAAAAATCCAAAATAGAGAAGCCAATGGAGCTAACACTATGCTCACTCACAAAGGTTACATAGCAAAGGACCTACATGAGTTCTTTTATAGATTATTTAGAGCGGTTTTTACAGTAACGGACTATCTACGATACTATTCGAGACAATACAACTTAATCTCTTGCTGTCTTGAGCTGTCAACAGATAGAGATCAAGACGAACTTGATCTTTACCACCATATACAGCTCATGTGACAAATTACACATGCATATACATATGCAGTTAATAACACTATAACTCTACATGACAAAATTATTTTCAACAATCACCCTTTAATCTTGTCATAGTAAGACACCAACTTAAGTATATGGCTTAAGTAGCCTTTCTTGCATACACAACAGAAGCAAGCTACTTCCATGATCTCATGCTCACGCACATATGATCCATATAAGATGGGCACTAACCTGCATGCTGCTACCTATTCCACCACATACAAATATGAGCTGCAACATATCTAGCTCTTAAAAACTAGCTAACAACCTAGAAACACACTCCATGAACTAACACATGCAGCACACACACATGCTAACAAACTAGTTGACCATCAACGCATTATCACATAAGACATGGCTCATCATTGGTCGTCACAAGTAGTGTCTCTTCCTTCTTTTCCTCGGGGCACTCCTTAGCGAAGTGACCACATTTGCCATAGTTGTAGCATTTGCCTTTCTTTCCCTTGGACTGAGACGAGTCAACAAGAGATGCTCCCCCACATCATCATATATGCGGACCGTTCTTCATATGCCTTCAAATGGCCGATTATCTCTTCAACGGTCATGATTTTAAAATCTCCAAACTGCACAATATTAGAGACAATCTGCAGAAACTTTTTGGGCACAACTTGAAGAAGCTTCTTGACAACATAGGCCTCTTCAATCTTCTCCCCCAAAGCATGGATCTTGCTGACGATTGCTGTTAGCTTCATAGCAAAAACATCAATCGACTCTCCATCTTTCATGCGTAGACCATAAAGTTCAGTCTTCAAGGTCTACACCTTTATCTCCATGATACGCTCAACACCCATGTTTATGGTTTTGAGCATATTCCATGCTTCTTTGGCAGTCTTCTTGTCTGCTATCAGCAAGAGTGTCTCTTCTGAGATGCTTTGGTAGATGACTGCAAAGGCCATATGATCTTTTTGTTCATCGACGACTTTCTTCGAATTAATCGCCTCCCACATGCCTTGCGCCTTGAGGTAGACCTTCATCTTGATAGCCCATGCAGTGTAGTTGCTTTCCGACAGTAGTGGATACTGCAACGTCACCGAAGTCTCCTTCATCGATGAGCTTCCTTCCCCATATTTCACCATGGCACTGATACCAAATGTTAGACCAAACTAACTAGATTGAAAAGAGATAAAAATGCAAAAGAGAGGAACCAATGGAGCTAACGCTATGCTTTGTATTCACTCACAAAGGTTACATAGCAAAAAACTTACATAAGTCTTTTTATACACTATTTAGGGCGGTTTCTACAGTAACAGACTATCTATAATACCATTCTAGACAGTACAACTCAATCTCTAGATGTCTTAAGCTGTCAATAGATAGAGATCAAGATAAATTTGATCTTTACCACCATGTACAGCTTATATGATAAATTACACATGCACATACATATGCAGCTAATAACACTGTAACTCTACCTGACAAGATTATTTTCAACACGTGTTTGGGATGGCATATTAGCTGCAGTTCATTAGACGAGGCTGTACTGGCCATGACTTGCGGCGAGCTTGAACTTTGTTCTCGCGAAGGAGCGTTAGTTCACGACGAGAGGAGGCCAAGTCGCGAGAGGATCGTGCAGGCGTGCGCGAGAAGGCTGCAGGGGCGCCGGGTCGTTCGGATCACAGCGTAGAGGTCGGTAATGGAGTTCTTGCTCCAATGAATGCGTTCCCAGGCCTGCAAGAGCCGGTGTACTCCTCGTAATTTCGTTCACGGCATTGCATTACGAGTGAAAAAACTTTGCATTAGCTGCCAGGCGTTTTATCGCCAAAATTTTGTGCATGCTGTCCAGCCACTGTTTATCTTTAACCTCTGTCCAGTGCGTGAGTGAGAGAGGACGCGAGCTCCTGGGCAATTCGAACAGAATCATGATGCACTTCTATGTTTGGCTTGAAATTAGTTGCAGATAAGATTCTGCGAGAATTCTGCCAAGTTTTTGAGTAATTTATACTGGATTCCATTAGTTTGAGACAGCTTGAGAAAATCACATGCTTCTTTGGTCTTCCTTCACTTTTTAAGTTTGGTGATACATTCTTGAATTTTGAACTAGTATGATCTCAATTACACTAGATTATATGCTTTGTTTGGACTTCCGTTGGATGATTAAGATCATTCTACATGTGATACTACCATTGATGAGCTTTTTCTAGAGAATCTATCTTCTTTTGTGCTTTATATGACCACCACAGCAAAAACTGGTTCCTACATGCAATGTCCTACATAAAACAGAAAATCACATGGTGGTCTGCTTCTTTTTGATGAGGACAAGACTTTTTTTTTTTTGCAATATCCCACATCCTCAGTAGCTAACATAAGTGCCATGTCATTTCAATAATTTTTGTAAAAGTCAAGTTATATTATTATACTGGAAGTAAAGTTTGATCTTTCTGATATCTATGTACAGTTTTAACGAAACGAATCATTTTTTTCAAATATTTTGATTGCAAAGAATTCTGAATACATTTTTTTTACTTTTCATTCTATTTTGTGTATGACAAATGTTGTACTTAGACATCATAACGTTGTTAATTCTAATCACTACTACACTCTAGAATTTTAGGAAAAATTTAAAATTCAGGTTGTGGATTCAGGTTCCCACTGATTTTGCACTCAGCAGGTGAAACCTACATTGGGTGTGGGTACGTGTTTCATTTCGCACCAGCAGGTGCTCCATCAGAGCCAATCTGCAAATCATTAAGGTCTTTATAGGCTCAACTATAGCTGGCCAACGGGCCTGGCCAGGTAGGCCTAGCACGGTTGGCTTGTTGATCGGGCCAGGCCCAGCTGGCTCGCGGGCCCACTGTCCAGGCTCAAGCACGGCCCGAGTGATTTTATACCGGAAGCACAGAAAAAATTTGAGAAATGATTGAAAGTTAATTATATAATATCAAAAACCTATATTTTAAACATAAATGGGACAAATTATATACATTTTAAAATTAAATTTTAGTAAAATTTCAAAAAATTGGTATGTTTTAAAGTGAAAAACATATTTAGTGACTTCAAATGAACGGCTTACAAATTGAGTGATAAGCATTGAAAGGTCGACGGTGGTACGAATAAAAAAATCTCATAAAAGCCTGAAGAAAACCCAAATCCCAAAGGACTCCATGAACCCACTCTGGCTGCCAGCTACCTGAGCCCCATGACCCAGCCGCCAGTGCCTCGCCCCGGGCCGTTGGCGCCTCGCCGTCACCCTTCCTTGCGCCCGGTCGCCTGTGCACTGTCACCCCGCTGTCGCGCCCAGCCGCCGGCGCCACGCTGCCCTATGCCCGGCCGACGACCCCTTGCCGACCTGTGCACAGCCCTAACGCCACTCTGACCAGCCGCCGACGCCTCATCACAAGGCCCCTGTCTCGCGACGCCACTCCACCGCACACGGACGCGTCACCGCCCCAGCCACGCACAGCCTCAACCATCGCCTCGCCCCAAAGCTGTGCCCTGCTGCACAGCCAACGGGCGTCGAAACCTGACGGGCATGGATGCGAATCTGAGATCCCACCTGAAGGTTGTATCCGTCCCTAGTCTTAAACCGTCGTACACGAAACATAATCAGACCCACCCATCAAGGTGGGATCCTCTGTCGCTGTCGTTGGGATCCGCCTCCAGCCCCGTTCACCTATACCTAGTAAGCTGGGCTGAGGTAAACGGGCTGGCACGAAGCTCGGCCGTTTTAGCCTGACATGGTGGCTAGACGCGTCGTGTGGGCCCGAAGCATGACACGAGCCTGCAAGCCTGTTGGCCTGGTATGAGCATGACCCATTTAAGCCGGCCTAATCAAGCCCGATATCGAGCTCGTATAGCCTGGCAGGACCCGGCATGTGACAGACCACCCCTCGATAGAGACGATCCATCGACCACAGGATCTTATCGGGTGTCACTCGACGAAGCGAGTATCAACGGTACAACTCAAGCACGATAAAATATAATACAAATGGTTGTTTAAGTTTACAAACCAAGGTTATAAAAAGCGTGAAAGCGAACGAACTTTATTTAAAACTACTAGAGATTCCTAGATTCTAAACTTAAAGTGACATCGAGTCCATACGATGTACCTTCTAGCAGCACGCAACAGCTCTGCGCGGCGAGCAAAGCTCCCAACGGACATAACTACCTCGAAGGTCGCTCCTGTCAGTTTGTACGGGGAAGGGAGAGAAAACCTACAAACAAAAACAACAGAGAGCTACGCCCTGAACATCCAAATGCTTAGCAAGTCTTACTTGTTAACATGACCAACTACAGCCGACTCCAAAGATATGATAAGGCTGACTCACATGGGACCTGTTTGCAAAAAAAAGCACTAAAAGTGAATCTTTACTTTCAAGTTTTAGCAGTAGATTAAGTGTAAAAGAATATAAATTTAATTTGCACTATCAACTACCACAATCATGTTGCCAAACAATTTGTAATAATCATATCAACAAATCATATCCCTTTCCTCAACCACTTCTTATTTCACTTCTTAACTACAATGCTACTCAAAGAGACAAGTGGTACTCGTTACTATGAGAGGCAGGGATTATAATCGATTTACATCCAGCTGGAGAAACCTGATTACACGGCATGTACACGCTTCTTGAAAGCCACACATGTCAACCTTTCACGCCAATGATATATAGTACCAGTCCGATGCTCACATCTCTCGAGCAGTGGTACTCCATGCGATAACTACACCGGGTCTATTTATGGTTAGCCCCAAAGCTCTCCCTTCTAATCATCTTCAGAAGAGAGATTCGGTTATATCCAGTCACTATACACATTAGGCTACATCAGTTTTCTGGGGTTCATATATCTACTACGTAATCAGTACTGTTCAAACTTGCTCAATATGGCTTACAACAGTACGATTTTTAATCGATACAGACAGGGCTACCTCACACAGGACTCTCTTTCTGTTGCCAACCAATACTTCCTTGCTCGGTCTCAACTTATCATTTCTTGTAATCTCATAACCAACCGGAACCTTTCAGGCTCTTATAATGTAACCTCATCAAATCATGTGATACATTTGAACCAGGGGTAAAACCTGTAGCTCTCACGAGTGAAGTTACCAATCACTCGACTTGCACTGTTAATTAAACTCATAGCCTAGCTCTACATCGCGATATCCGTATCAAAGACACTAACATATATAAAAGGTACTATTATGCAATCTACGGCTTCAATCAACTCCTAAAAACCTAATGCACAGTACATAATTCACATACTATATAGCGGTAAATATAGAACAGTTAAAACAAGGTCAATCCACCAGAGCTTGCCTCACAGTTAGATTCTTTGATAAACAGAACGTCATTGAACTCCTCCTCAGTTAGCTCGGCTACTAACATGAAATGATGTACATAAGCCGGAGTATGCACATGCAATAATAGTTTCTTATTTTCAAAAGATGACTAGTAAATTTAGTTATAAAACTTATTTTAAATTTTTTTAAAACAAAACACCATCTGAGAGTTGCCCACAAAATCAGAGGGGTTTAAATAAATTTTTGACAAAGTTTCAAGATTTACTTAAATCATATAGATTTATAATGATTTAAATACCTTTTAAACACAATAAAACATTTAATAAAATTATTTGTGAAAAAATTAAATATGAAATTTTTTTAAAACATAAATTTTAACTAAATGAACAAAAGAGTATATTTTCTAGGATTTATTAAGATCAAATGAATTTATAATGAACTAAATAGTGTTTAAACAAATATAACCTTTTTTAAAATTATTTTTGATGAAAATAAATTTGAAACTTTGCATAACCAAAAGGTTTAATTAAATAAACATGAAAGTGATTTTTTAAAGATTTTATCATGCCATGGGATAATGATAAGGCATTAATGAAGTATTTAGTGATCTGAAATGATTAAATTAATTTCATGCATAAAATGAAAATTGGTTAGCTACAGAATATAGTTCTAGTTGAGAAGATCATAACAAAATTTATTTCACAATTTTCTGGATTAGGATGAATTTTCTATGGATTTTACAGATTTGCAAACTTTTATGATCAATTAACAAATTATTTCGCAAATTAATAAAACTTCCAGCCTAGTGGGCCGCAAAGCTCCGGCCCACGAGGGAGGTAACGGCTATACGGCACGTGGGCCGCCTAACCTTGGCCCATAATGGGCGGCCACAAAGGGGCCATGCGTACGGCCTGGCCCAAGCACATCTGGGAGCTGGGCTCCAGGGGCGCTCGCGCGCGGCGTTCAGCGGC